>CAUYPK010006882.1:0-18148 GCA_963574355.1 Loris lydekkerianus | reverse complement strand
TCTTAGCAAAGTATCTCAGGAATGGAAGAAAAAGTATCCAATGTACTCAGCCCTACTATGAAGCTAAATTATAGCTTTCACATGATGGCTATAACCCAACTATAGCACAAGACTATGGGGAAAGGGCCAAGGAAGGGGAAGGGAGGGGGGAGGTTACGATGGAGGGAAGGTAATGGATGGGGCCACATCTATGGTGCATGTTAGAATGGGTACAGGCGATTGCACTAATGTACACAGCTATGATTTAACAATTTAAAAAAAAATGTAGAATTAGATTAGTTATATGTTGCCTTAAGGCAAAGATGGTCAAACAGTTTTAAATGTCCTAGTACCTTTAAGAAAACTCAAGTAATCTTGATTAAAAATGTTTCATGATATATATGTATGTGCTCACACTCGGCTGGAAAATAGTACCAAAGCAAAATGTGCAAGAGGTTCATAGTCCACCCCCACATCACTATGCATGGGGAGAGTGCCTGAAATAATAGCAATAAAGTAAAAAATGATAGAAATAAGGTAAAACAAAAATAATTTTGTGTAACATAGTGAGGGGTACTCAAATCAGCAAACAACTCTTAAAGCTGTTTTATGCACAGCACTCGGCATTCAGGTGTTAAATGGGAATACAACCTGGGTTGTACTCCTTGAGGGGCTTATAGATTATTTTTTAAAAAACCCTCAGAAAACAAGAAGTTTTCCAAGTTATGCCTTATTCAATTCATAAAAAAAATGCATGCAAAATTATTCATTTAGTGTTTATCTACACTTGTACGCTTCTGTACTGCTGTTGATAATACACTTGTTGAGAAATGCACAGTTACAAGGTCAAAGTGAATGCAGTTCAAAAGAAGAAAAGTAGAAAGGAATTTGATTCAGAAATATCATTAAACAAAGTATGGGAGACAAAATTGATCTTTACTCCGAGGTGCTAAAAATTATGTTCTACTGGTGAAGTATTACTTGGAACTGTACCAGGCCTTTCCCAGGAACCGAGCTTAAAGGGAAAGGGTTGAAGGCTTGGGGAGCAATGATAGTACCCTCGGCCTTTCTGTCAAACTGTACAGAACAAAACAGATGAGATAGGAGCCATTTCTTCACCAGCCAAGACCCCTGCTCCTTAATTCCAGGACCGAGAAGCAGACATGAGGTATATTCTTTAATCCAAAACCTCTTCCACCAGTCTGATCCCCCAATACACAACCTTCCTTTTGGATTAAGTAGGTCTCTTTTGTATGAAAACTCTCTTTAAAATACTAACATGCTTGGCAGGGTTATCAAATTCATTCACCACAAGGGGTGATTCCTTTTGTTTTTCATCAAGCTCTGAGAGAAGAGGATACAGGAATGAAATGGAGAGGGTTTAAGAGAATGTTGCTTGGGAAGGCTTGCACAGGTGGGGACTGCTCTGGCAGATAAGAGGCTGAGTGGGGTCCTGGAGATAAACCACCTCCTCTTACTTCTCTCTCTGGCCTTCTTTTAAGCAGTGCCTCTATAGAGGCCAGTCTCATACAATGAGCTTCCCAAGGTTTGTTCTGTGGACTCTGGTTCTCCATGACACTCTTAGAAAATTCTGTGGCCCAGTTAGTTTGGGAAATGCTCTGCAATGAAAGCTCTCGGAGTCACAAGTAGGTTAGCTTATTAATGCCTCTGAGAAGCCCTACAGTCAGGAATCCTAATTTGTGTTCAGGTAAGCCAGGATTTTCTTTTTCTTTTTTAAATTTTAATCTTAAAAAAAATTGATATAGGATTAATATGAGGGTGCATATGATTAGTTTACATTGTTTGAGTTTGTAGGGTAAAGTCTGAGTGGCAGTTGAGTCCTTCCCCCAGGAAGTGTGCCGTAGACCCCTACATTGCACCCGATGTGTGAGAACTTCCTGAACTCCCTCTCCTCTTCTTGAATTCAATTGTGTTTTTCTCTTGAGTAGGCCTGTAGCTGTCAATCTACTAGTTTCAACATGGGGTGCTTGCTTTTCCATTGTTGAGATACTTAACTTAGGAAAATATTCTCTAAATCCATCCTGGTAAATATGCAAGATGCAAAGTCTCTACCTTTTTTATGGTAAGTCAGGATTTTCCCAATTTGGGGGGGAGCAAAGAATTTTTTAGTGCACATGAATTATCACTTCTTAACAACATGTTCTGAGAAATACTTATCTGATGCTTATAGTTTTCAGAGTATTTGTTACTGAGGTTTTGATAATATTGCCCCAGTCTTTTGTTCTTTCTTTCTTCTCTCTGTCTTTAGCTAATTGCCCAGTTGCTTATCCTTGGCATCTGGGCAAAGCAGAGAAGAGGTAAAATGCACCCTGGACCCTCAGCTGTTTCTTGTTGGTGTCCCTAGCAAATGATTTTAATGGGAAAAGATTTAAACTCTTCCTTACTTTATAGTTAGCAGATTAGCTACAGATTGCAATTATCTAGCCTCTCTCTTCTTTATTAATCTGGAAACTTGGAAGTTGGCTTTTGCTGAGTTGTTTTCAGCACAACGTGGACCTTTTAAAATGGTAGGCTCCTTAGCAAGCTCCTTTTCACTATTCTGTAATCTTTGGTAAAAACCCAAACATCACTCCTCCCCAAGGAGAGCTGGTTTAGGAAAATTGCTATTGTTCCTGGCCAGAGAAAATCTCAAACAAAGTCATCACAGATGTAACCAAATTTCAGGATGTTGTCTGGGAGTCACCAAACTACCATGTATTTGAGACCACAAGAGTCAGACCTGAAGACTCCGTATAAAATTTTGCTACTCAGAGTGAGCTGTGGGAACTAGAAGCACAATAACACTGAGAACTTTACAGAAACACAGACTCTGGGGTCCCATCCCAGACCTACTAAGGCAGAATCTGCATTTGAACAGATCCCCAAGTGATTTGTATGCATATAGAAATCTAAGAAATATCAGAATCCATCTCACCATGCCTCATTTGTTCCTGCATCATTATGAATAAATTATTGACCACCTAGACCCAGGCTCTGAGGATACTGGTAAAAAGGAGGTCTCTATTCTCACACAGTTTACACTCCAGTGGGGCAGCCAGACCTGTACACACTGACAAAAGATTTCAGGAAATGGTAAGTGCTTAAAGAAATACGAGCATGAAGGATGAGAAGATGATGGGAATTGAGGGTGAGATGTGATGTTTGGGTGGGGTCTGTCTGAACAGACACCTGCCCGGGGAGAGAGGGGAGCCACAGGAACATTCAGGCAGATGGCACAGTGAGAACAAAGGCCCCCAGGAGAGTATGAGCCTGGGAACAGAAAGGAGGTCAGAGGGACTAAAGCTTAGCAAGTTAGGAAACTCAGAAGTCAGAGAGGTAGGGAAGGGCCAGATTGCATGCACTGAAGACTCAAACTCTCTGTAAAGCCTCTGACCCAGCAACTCAGGGGTGAGGCCCAAGAATTTGCACCTCAAACAAATCCAGGTTGATGGTGATGCTTCTGATCCAAAGACAGCGCTTGGAGAGCCCCTGATGGATAATGCTGTGGGTCCTCACAGGGAGTGCAAGGAGTACAGTTATGGTCTGTGATGGGAAGGCATGGGAGGAGTCTACACAGGAAGGCAAGAGCTGACTTCCACCTTCCTATGTCTGCCTGGAAGAGGAGGCATTTCCAGCCATTCACTATCACTGGATTTCTGTTTCCTCACAGATTTGCTCATCGTTTGATTTGATCCAACTTCCCACCATTTCTCTCCATTTCCCCCGAACTTTGTTCCTTCTGGAACACCCACTCCTTGATCCGCAATTCTTGCACATCCTCAGCCTTTCCCAGAGCTTTCCCTACTCCTTTTTTCTTTTTCTTTTCTTTCTTTCTTTTTTTTTTTTTGCCTTAATTGAAACTGGCTAGTCCCAAGAACACAGCATTCTTGCAGCTCCTTCCAGCAGGTCCTATTTGATGTCTTCTGGTCTGTGGATTGCAGGGCCTGGGGTAGTGTTTGTACTGATTCTTGTTTATTGTTGCTCCCAGAACTTAACCCCTACTACCTTTTACAAAATACTGGAGGGCCAGGCTGCCTAACTCTACCTTTGGGTCACACATCCTCACTCTCTGAGGGCCACCCCTCCCGGCCCCATCTTCCTCTCTGCATGGCCCCACTTGGCAGTCTCAGGGGAGTTAACCACACGGTGCCCCATCTGGCACCCTGGCTTCTCGGTTTCCTTGGCCTCATCTCTAATGACTTTTTCTTGGCCAAGCCTGAACCTTGTCACCACCAGAAACTGTTCTGCTGCTTCAAGCTCAAAGGGCCGCTTCCTTCCTTAGCTTCCTCTCCCTGATACATGCTCCGGCATTCCTTTCGACAATTCTAGAACTCTGGAGGTCTCCTACCCATTGTCTACGCCACCTCTTACAATCTGACAGCCACCTCTTTGTTCCCAATTCTTGTCCAGCTTAGGTTTATGATTCATCACTGTAAACAGTCTCTGTAAAGCCCCCATCCTCAGAATCTGCTTGCCTACCATCGCAGGACTGTCTGTCCTCCACTCCTGTCCCTCCACACCTGCACCAATGTCACCATGCAGGAGTTAAGCAAGCAGGCTGCCTTCGCTTTCAGTTCATGATTGCAGACCTCAAAGATGTACTCGAAACTGCTGGGCAGTGTTGCTATGTCTTTCTGCTAAAACCAGAATTCATATTCTTGTAGGTGACTTTTTAATTCCCACATCCCTTTCCTGCCTTTTGCTCTCAGCCGATGAACTCTCCTCACAGTTCACCGAGGACCGGCCTAGCAGACATGAATTCTCAGTCCCCTCCTTGCATCTACACCATTTCTGCACTTGCTACCTCCTTCCTCCTCCCCTCTGCTCGTATGTGTCCACACCCAGCCCAGGACCCTGTATCCAGTATCCCTGGTACTCCGAGTGGCCTCCCTCATCCCTTCACTGCGCGGTCAGTGTCTCCCTCAGGCTGGATCGTTCCCACCACACACACCTGCTTCAGCGTCTCCATCTGTTTCTTCCGTGATCTATGTCTGCACTGCCAAATAATACGGCTATTTTTAGCTTCTTCAATTTTAGACACTTTCTATTGCCTTCCTACACTCCCACTCCATCCTCCAATGTCATGATAGCTCCTTTTTGGCGAGGTGAGTGTTCTGTGCTGGCATCCCTATGACCATAAGTACTCACAGCTGAACCACGTAGGCTGTTATTCTTTTATGGGTCAATTTTGATTTTCTTGGGGCTACTAAACACCTTGATTTAGTTCATTGATTAATCTTGTAAGTGTCTATTACTAGTTATAGTTATAGTATAGTGTCTATTACAAAACTCTCCAATCTCATGGTAAAACCCCTCTCACAAGTCACAGGTAGCTGCTCAAGATGGTGTCTTCACTCTCAGGTTTGGCGCCACGGCTGGCACTGCTGAAGAATGACTGGTGGGCATGTCACTGTGTGCTCAGGTGCCATCTCCCCTGTGTGGCAGATGTAGGGTTGTCAGACTTCTCACCTCCCATCTCAGGACTCCAAGAGTGAGAGTTTCAGCAGACAAGACAGAAACCTTTTAGGACTGTGCCTGGGAGTCACATACCGTCACTTCTGACCTGTTGTAATGGTTGAAGTGCTCAAAGCCCTCTCAGATTCAAGGGGAAGGGGCACAAACCTCACCTTTCCATGGGAGGAATGTCAAAGAAGACTTGCGGCCGTGTTTTAAAACTTCCACAGAGACACACATACATTTGTACTTACACGTGACTAGAATGTCTTTGGAGAGAATCACAAGAAGCTGCTAAGGGAAGGAGGGACCCAGTAACTGGAGACTTTGCCATTTGCAAAGATAGGCCATTTGCACCTTTTAAATTTTGCATCAAGTGCTTGAACTGCCTTTCTAAAAATATTAAATGATTAAATACCTTTGACCATGTCATAGCTTTTCCTGGCCATGTCAGTTTCTAGGATACTCTAGACCAGGGCAGTCCAGTAGAACGTTCTGTGATGATGGAAATATTCCATATCTGACTGGCTAATATAGTAGCCACTAGCCTCATTTGGCTATTTAGCACTTGAAATGTGGCTAGTATGACTAAGGAATTAAAATTTTAATAGTTGTCTGTGACTAGTGGCTACACATCGGACACGTTGCGTGTAGGAAGTGGGAGATACTTACATGAATGGGCTACAAAGGAGGAAGAAGGAGGCCTTTTGGCTCATGGTCTCCAACCATTTTTGTGCATGTATATCCCAAAACAATTTTAAACAACTATATGCCCACCTTGCACAAATTAAAGTTGACGTGTAAATGCTTCATCTTTAGTTTAAAAGTTTATTTTTGTTAGGAGTTATAAAAGATTAAACATTTCATAAGATGAAATAAGATGAGGACTAACTATAATTGGAATAAATATTTTATAAGCTAGTTTGGTAAAGTAAGTTTTAATTACTGAATAATGCAGACTGAATCTGAAAGAAATGTTAAAATGCTTTAACCTCGACTGCATTAGCTGGTCTAAATTTAAAGCCCCTCAATGTGGGCCACGCTTCACCCTCAACAGAAACATACATAAGACAGGCAGAGAGTCAGCAAGCCTTAAGGGGGAAGGTGCCTTGATGAATCATTAAAGAAGTCTGCAGAAACCAATAGATCAATCTCCCTTCCTTTGGCTAGAGGAAGATTTTATACCCCAAGCAAGGCTGCACAGTGAGAATGTAACGGGTAAGGGAGGTGTGAGATATTTTATGAGATGGTTTTAGGAATCAGTACTTTGGGTCAGGCACAATGGCTCACTCCTGTAATCTTAGCATTCTGGGAGGCCTGAACTCAGGAGTTTGAGACCAGTCTGAGCAAAGGGAGACCCCATCTCTACTAATAATAGAAAAAATAGCTGGGTGTCATGGCAGAAACCTGTAGTCCCAGGTACTCAGGAGGCTAAGGCAAGAGGATCACTTGAGCCCAAGAGGTTGTGGTTGCTGTGAGCTATGACATCATGGCATTTTACCCAGGGCAACTGTGTGAGACTCTGCCTCCAAAAAAAAAAAAAAAAAAAAGATATCAGTACTTTGGGAGTAGACTCTGGAATTTCCTTTAAAATTATCATGGACATTTACCCCTTGAAAGGTCTGTACACCCTCTGGTGTACTTGAGCTCCACTTTGAAGACAGCTGCCACAAGATGATGGAAACCGGGCATGGTACCCAGCTGTCTGCTGGTGGTGCTGCAGCTTCAGGGATGGTGTCCTGTGCCCCTCCAGGTAAGACAGGGGGCCTGTCAGTGTCACAGTGTCACTGACATGCTCTGAGGGACTCACTCATCTTGCTTGGGATTTTTAAACCTGTCCTAAGTGGAAAGAGGGCAAACACAGGGCTGAGCTGCCTTCTTCCGCAACTTAAGAATCAGCAAGGAAAGACTTGAACATTTCACTCCATCACTCCTGTCCTCACCATCATCCTCCTCCCCTCTCCCTCCAACCCCTTCAGATTGAGTGTAGAACAGAGGTGGGTTTGGAGAATCACAGTTTACTAGTGTTGGGGGAACAGGGATGAGAGGGGCTGAGACAGTGTTCAATTGTATTAAGTAACTAAGGGCCGATTAGCACATCCTCCTCACCAGCCATCATATCTAATCAAGGGGTTGCTCATGAGGTGAAAATTTCATGTGGTCTAAATGACTCTTAAAAAGCCTCTGTAATCAGCCCCTGAAAGTGGCCCACAGAGTTGGTATTTATGTATCACGTTGGAGACCACCACAGAGTTGGTATTTATGTATCACATTGGAGACCAATACACCATCTGTCAAAATGTATAATACAGAGTCCACTTTATTTCTTCTAGCGAGTGAGGACAAATCCCTATTTCTTTGGTTAAGTACTAGACAATTATAGGGCTTGCATCAAAGAGCCATGGGGTATAAATAATGCATTTTTTTTTAAATCCCACTGTTGGCAGCTTGAGTCTTCAGATAGCCGCTTGCCCAACAGCAACGAGTCGCTCTGCTTGCCCTTGTTGCAGCACATACAACTGGTAGATGAGCCTCTGCAACAGCTGGAGCCCCAAGCGCCCGCCATTGCTTACAAATCGTCTGTGCCTCAGAGCGCCAAGGTATAAATGCCCCTGCGCATGCGCGGGGCGGGAGAAGGCGGAGAAGGAGCCAAGACTCTAAAAAATGCATTTTTTAAAACCCAAGAATCATTTTAGTATGATGAGGGGCTGGAGGGACCTGAGCCACAAGGGTGGAGCACAGCCCTGGCTCCGCGACTCCCTTACCTGGGCATAAGGTCCCCGATGGCTGACAGAGGCGGAAGCACGCAGAGCATTCCCACCGCTGTTTACTAACCTTTCCTGCTCTCTTTTGTGGCCCAGCAATCTGTAGTTGGACTATGTGAGCTTGCATCTGTGTGTGGGCCGTCTCTCCTGTGTCCCTCACTCCTTCCCTGTCTTTGTTGTCCTCTCTGGACAGCAGGTATTAACTGGTTACCATATATACTCGAGTATAAGCCTACCCTAGTATAAGCCGACCCCCCTAACTTAGTGACTCTAAGCCGAGGTGGAAAATGCAGCAGCCACTGGTAAATTTCAAAAATGAAAATATATACCCAAAACAATTACAATAATTGAGGAATCAGTAGGTTAAATGCTTTTCAATATTTATTGCTAAAGAAAAACTAAACTAGCAACAACTTTAAAACTTTAAATAAAGTACAGAAAGCCGTATTTAACAGGTAATCAAGCTAAATCACAAAGGTTAAAATCCTTCAAAACTGGATTCTTCCTCCTCATCATCCGTATGTCCAAACAGAGCTTCAGCGGTATCTGAGGTGAGGGTAATTAAATGTGCCATTAAATATTGTGGGTTAAATAGTTCAGTGGAATACAGTTCAGTTCAGCCGCCTAGCTCTTCAGCTCAGCCAAGACTTGTGGACTAAGCTGAAGCACCGCGCCCTCAAGCAGACGGCAGAAGACGACTGGAGACTCCGTGCATTTGATTAGGTACACGCAGACCAAATCAAATAACATGTATGACCCGAGTATAAGGCAAGGTAGGGTTTTTCGGCCGGAAAAACTCGGCTTATACTCAAGTATATACGGTACTGCTCCGTGCCAGGTACCAAAGTAAGCAGTCTATGCACATCTTTCAGACAGGAGTTAGCAGAAAGGCCTTTTGCCTCACTCCACTGGCATTTATTTATTTATTTTACTTAATGAATTTATTTATTTAGAAACAGGGCCTCATTCTGTCTCCCAGGCTGAGTGCAGTGGCACAATCATAACTCACTGTAATTTTGAACCCGCCCTATCTCAGCCTCCCAAGTAGCTGGGACTACACGTGTGTACCCAGCTAATTTTAAAAACATTTTTCATAGAGAAAGGGCTCTCACTATGTTGTCTAGCCTTGTCTTGAATCCTGGCCTTATGCACTTCTCCTGCTTCCACCTCCTAAAGTGCTGAGATTACAGGCATGAGCCACCACACCTGGCCCCCATGCCCCATTTAAAAATTCCACCTCTGTCTACTTGCAGAGAGTCCTAATGTAACCGAGATCGACACATTTAGCCCACTTCCTGGCACACGGGGGCCTTAAGACGTTCCGGAAGTGGCAAAAGTAATAGCAATTAAACTCCTAATGATCAAATGAGGTACTTGTCTTGGCGAAAGGCAGAAGGGACCTACAGATACACAGCCACTGAACAAGTTGGGTTGGAAAGAAAGAGGATGACTCATCTGGGAAAATGAAGGCACTTCATTGGACAAGATTTCAATGACCTTCAGGAGAAGATGCTTAAGCCAGCAAGGTATTTTCTCTAATTTTCTGCCATAGGGTGACATCTAAAATACCAATTAATAACTTCTACAGCATGCTATTAATTCGCCTATAATTGTCATTTTAAGCAAAGCAGTTGCCTGCTGTGAACATGGTTGGCTTAATGGTCTTGAGGACTTGTATCCACTTAACCTTCTATGTTAACCATGTGGCTAATACTCATCTCTTCATAGAAATTGATTCCATATTAACACTGTCCCAAGATAATTCACATGCTACTGATTTTCCTCCCTACCACGTCGCCTTCATTAAACTTTCTCTGTTCATTTCCCAAAAGGCCACGTGGGAGGATGAGCTGAGGCACACTCAGTGGAGGCCCCCAGGGTCAGCCACCTGAATAGCCCACTTCCCAGCAGAGGCCAGTGAAGAACAAGCACAAACCCACCAGAGAGCAGGTGAGAGGCCCTCTGCCAGCTTGCAGATGATGTCAGCGCCTCGGGGGAATTGTATTTCTAGTCCAATGCTGCCAATGACTGCCCTTTGTCATTTTTAATGGTAGTTTGACTGATGACCTCTGCCATTGTATTGTATTTGAAGTGCCCATTACCAAACTATCAGGATGTTATGAATTTGAGTGAAAAAAAACTGGTGTTTCCTTCTTTAACTCAGCGTACAGCCATCCTGCATCCAAGACACATTTGTTCCCAGGTGAGAAGGTCCAGTTACCGTCTATATTGGCATCATCCGTCCTGGAATTATTCATTGGTGCAAGCATGGTCCCGGATGACTGTCTTCTAAAGGTATTCCCATGCCATGCCTTTGCTCACAATTTTGCTCATAAAATTTCCTCTTGCCCCCATGCAGTGCCTCCCATTGCTCCTTTTCCTCCCAGGGCTAGTTCTAGGTCCCTTGGTGTCCTTCCACCAACCTCTTCCCTCACCCATACTGGCATCCTGTCTCTGAACTCCAATAGCCCTTCCAAGCTGCCCAATTCCATAGCAACTGTTTCTGCCTTGAAGTTGCTAATATGCTTTTCTGGACAAATGACTTCCAATTTTAGAGGCTCCTTAAATGGTAAAGCATCATGGGTATGCTGCATTCAGGCCTCCAGACATGTGCCACACGAGGTCTACGGCTTCTCCCAGGGCTCTTGCTCAGCCTCCTTATTTCAGCGTGGAGCAGGTTACATCCCTCAGCTGTGCTGGTCAAGGTGGCCCTTGGGGACCCCATGCTGGTGTGGTGGACAGCAGCCGCTAGGTGGGCTCTGTTACTACAGGTGGGATAACACTGAGACCCAAGGTTGTGAGGCCATCAAGCAGCAGAGAACTGGAGATCACAAGATGGGAAGAGCCCAGGTCAGGCTTGCCTACACTAAGCTCTCACTTGGATTCCTCAGACATTCCCTATTACTTGACACCTGTATTCATTGTGTCCAACCCTACTTCCCTCTCTCCTTCCCCTGCCATAGCAGAGGACTTTCAGCTCTACCTTCTTTTTTTTTTTTTTTTTTTTTTTTGAGACAGAGTTTCACTTTGCCACCCTCAGTAGAGTGCTGTGGCATCACAGTTCACAGCAACCTCCAGCTTAGGCGATTGGGCTTAAGCGATTCTCTTGCCTCAGCCCAAGAGAAAGTAGCTGGGATTATAAATGCCCGCCACAATGCCCAGCTATTTTTTGTTGGTTTGGCCAGGGCTGGGTTTGAACCCACCACCCTTGGTATATGGGACTGGCTACTTACTGACCCACAGGCACTACCCTCAGCTCCTCCTTTCTATAAAGAAAGATCTTTGTTCAGTTATTTGTTTGTTGAACTACCTTCATTGTCATGTGGCACTTTCCAGGTGCCTCTGTGTCTTCAAGTGGCTGTCTTCTTACAGGGACATGAGTTGTGTTGGATTGGGGAACCACCCTACTCCAGTATGGCTTTATCCTAACTAATGGCATCTGCAAGAAAAGTATTTCCAAATAACATCACACCTGGAGTTACAGGGGGTTAGGTCTTCAGCATGTCGTTTTCATGGGGATGCAATTGAACAGTAACATCACTGGAGGTGGGAGAAATGGAGTGAGGACAAGAGAGGGGTGTGCCCTTGGAGCTGTCAGCCCAGTGAGAGAGAGCGCCAGGGATGGCCACAAAATCCTTGGAAAGTAGACACACTTTCAGAAAGTAGAGAAACAGTAAAAAACACGAGGGTGTGCGGTTAGGAGAAAATAAGGGCAAAGAGTGAGGGGGAGAGGGAGTAGGGCCAGCAGGAGGGTGAAGGAGGGGCCTCCTGAGCTCAGGGAGGCACCAGGTGGCATGGGACACAAGGGAGCACAGAGGGCCAGCTTCAGCATAGGAAATCTGGTCATTGCAGGTAACTATTTTAGAGTTATGTCCGCTGAGCTGTGGACCCAAGACAAGGTTGACAGACACCCCAAACAGGGGTTGGTGGAACTACTTGTAGGTACAGAGATGCTTCTGCAGGAGCTGAGCCCAGGGCCTGGCTACACATTGCCCAGCGGAGCCCCACACCAGCAGACACATTTTCTAGCCTGCAAAGACCCTGAAGGAAGCACCTTTCCTGGTAGCTACAGTCTCCAAGGCCATCCCGCTGACCTCTGCTCCAAGGGGACTCAGCTGTGGCTATAGCAGAGAATCGTCTGTGGTGTGAGAAGTGGGTTTCTCTGTATAGGGTTCTAGGGAACCACATGTCTTCCCCTCAGGTGCGATGCTGGCACCAGCAGAAAGCTTTGTGAAGCACTGGTCTATTCTTCAGGGCTCCCCCACCAACCCGTCCCAAATCTGGTTCCCCAGCATTAACACACTAGACTTCAGGGCCTGGCCATGAGTCTGTACCGCCTTGAGCCTCCCACATTCCCTGCAGTGTCCATCCGTATGTTCTTGCCTATGTTCCGTTTTGCTTCCTAATAGAGGGAAATTATTTAACATGATCAGGCAACCAGAACAATGCTGAAAAAGACTTCGCAATCGACTCTTTTAGTCAGGAAGTAACTCTAGGCAATTTAAGCAGAAATGTCACTTACGGAAAGGACAGGGGGCTGTTCACAGCATGGACAGAGAGGAAGAAACCACATCACTGCAGCAAACAAGCATGGCCAGAGGTGGCTCCTGGAGACCATCGTCTTGGCACTGCCCTGGTGGCTCTGGATACTTAATGCCACTCCCCTGGATTTGGCCCAGGTGTCTGGGGATAACCTCTCCCTAGCCCTGAGCCTTTGTGTCACTCCTCCAAACTGGGCAGCCCCAGGTGGCAGCATCTGATTTCAAGCTCCAGATCCAATGTTTCTCTCTCAATTTTGTTTCTGTAATAGAGATGGAGCCCTTTCCCCTACCCCCGACTGCCATTTATTTTAGGACTTCTCCAAAATAGGGAGAGTATTCGATGCAGGCAGCCCCAAAGAACAACTGTGCACTAGAGTAAGTGCATGGATATGCACAAGGGGGTTTCCCGAGACAGCTCCCTGACCCGTGAGAGAGGCCTTCAGGGGGATTCAGGCACCATGGCAGATGGAGCAGGGGAGACTCACCCAATGTCACAGGCTGAAGTTCTGGGTGTTAAAGTTCCTCTCATTTCAGATCCTAGTGCTGCTGACCACACTGGCTTAAGTGCCTGGTGATGCCCACCCAGTGCAGGCTGCATGGACGAATGAATTATCGGGTCTTCTGGTCTTCCCAGCCTCAAATACCTCAAGAAGAGGGAAGGATTAAATTAACAATCAATAAAATAAAATCTGAAGGCCCTGGGGTAAGCTATTGAACATTTTTTTAGTCTCCATTTCCATATCTTGAAAGAGAAGAAGGTTTGATGAGGCTGAGCTCTAAGAACTTACACTTGAATAAACCACAGAAAGAAATTTTGTTACATAGAAGCAATTGTAAATTTGAACACTGACTAGATAATTAGATGATGCTAGGGAATTACTTTTAACTAATTTTTTTAGATTAGATGATAATATGATTTGGGCCTAAAAAGAGTCTTTGTCTTTTAAAGACACATGCTGAAATAATTTTGGATGAAATGATATATGATGTCTAGGATTTGCTTTGTCATCAATTGAAAAAGATAGGCTCTGTGTTCGTATAATTATTGAGACTGAGCAATGCGTATGTGAGATTCCTTATGCTATTTTATCTATTATTTATATGTTTGGAATTTTCCATAATGAAATGTCTAAAAAATAAATAAAGCAACCTTTTCCTGCAGCCCCTCTGGTGTCCATCCCAGTCAGAGCTGGTGGTGTGGGCCGGGTGCGTTGCTCACCCTACATTTCTTGCTCATTTGCTCTTTCCCAAAAGAACCCCTGACCTCCCCCCCACACACAGCCCCTGTGACTCCAATTAAGGTGACTCCAACCCCACCTCAAGCCCTCGCTGGTCTCAGGCCATCCGAGGGAACCCAACCCTCTTGCTGGTGACTGACTCTGGAAGTAAACAGGATACCAGGAGAGATTTGCTGGGTCTTCTAAGAAATTGTCTCTCTACTTTCCTACTCAGCAGGACAGGAGGAAGGAAGGAAGGGGGTGGCTTCTAGCACCCCCTTCTGCAACCTGGAGATAACTAGCCTGTGGGCAAAGCCAGAATCCTGATCAGAACACAGTGAGGCAGGAGAAAAACATGCCTCCCTGACACCAGTACTGAGTTGCTGGGTCAACCAGCCCTCAAGTCTGCCCCACCACTAAGTCCTCCATTACACTTTATAATACATTTTCTTATGTTTGAACCACTTTGTTTTTACAACCAAGAGATTTGTAGTGAAGATAGTACTAACAGATATGAGGCTCAGCGACCACTCTCCCTGCCTCTGGTGGAAGGGAGGGAAACCCTGTCCTGCCATTACCACCATTCTTTGGAAAGTAGGACAAAGGCAGTGGTGGTGGGGTCTTTCTGGAGGCAGAAACATCATTTTCACATAGGCAGACAGCTCGCCTAATGTAAGACAATCTTACTTTTTTTTTTGGAGACAGAGTCTCACTTTGTTACCTTTGGTAGCATGCTGTGGCATCATAGCTCACAGCAACCTCAAACTCAAGTGATTCTCTTACTTCAGCTTCCTGAATACCTGGGACTACAGGTGTCTGCCACAATGCCAGGCTATTTTTAGAGACAGGGTGTCTCTCTGGCTCAGGTTGGTCTTGAACTCCTGAGCTCAAGCAATCCACCTGCCTTGGCCTCCCAGAGTGCTAGGATTACAGGTGTGAGTCACTGCGCCCTGGCCTTGATCCTACTTTAAAAGTCACACTCCATGGGGCCACTAAGCAAGTTGTGCCCAGTCCTTGCTGCTGTGAGTCACCTTAGGAATACCTATGGCACTTTTCCTTGGCAGAATGATCATAGCAAATGATACACATCCATTTTTATTATCGTGAGACTCCAAGAAAGCCCATTTCAGGAGCAGAAAGCTGGACTGTGGCTTTGCCACTGGACGAAGAGTTCTGGTAGCAGCAGAGGCCATCCCATATGTTAGATATGGAATTGCTGCACTTCTACCTGACCCAAGTCTCCCACGTTTCTCATGCTCCTTAAGTGGACTTGAAATCCTATGAATGGCAGGGGATGGTGCCCTTGAAATTGAGTCTCAGCAAGACTGAGTTTATAGTCATTCACAAAGCTGAGAGCTTTTCCTTAGGTTCCCATGGGGAGTTGGTGTTGAGCATTTCAGGAGCAACTAAATTTGACTCTGGGAAACCTAAGAGTAAGGTTGACCCTGGACTCTTCTCTTTCCCACGCCCACTGTGTACAGCCAGTGCAAGTCGTCGTCACCTGTCCCCAGGGCAACTGCCCCTGACTATCTTCCTGAATCATTTCTGCCACTTTCCAACTCCATTCTTTCAGCAACAACCAGAATGATCCTTTAAAAATGCAAATCCAATACTGTCTTTTCCTGTCCTGTAAGCTGCTTATTGCCCCCATGGCCCACATGTTCTCATGCCTCAGCCTCCATCCCACCTTCTAGGTATCCAGGACTTGGTGAGCTTCTGATCACATCACATGCTGTCACCCCAGGCCTTCCACGTTCTCAGCACGATAGAGCTGTCTGCTCTCAACCCTCCCCTTCACTCCCTGTTGCCAATTCCTTTCGGTCTTATCTTAAACATCACTTCCCAGGGAAGCAGGTACATTCACTTTATATGTGTCCACAGCACCTTGCCTGTCTCCTTCAAATGTTCAATGTAACTGGGCATGTTTGCCTACTATCTTTCTTCCTCATTGGATTTTAAGATGCAGGGGGCAGGAAGGGGGGGAGCAAGATGGTGGCCGAGTAACAGCTTCCCTGCAACAAGGCACAGTGAGTCTGGGGAGATAAGAATGGCATCTCTGGCTGGTGGGATCTACCTATAATCATCCCTTTGAGGATACAGGGAGTCAGCAAGGGACTTCTGGACCCCAAGAGGAGGACAAAAACAGTGGAAAACTGGCAAGTGGTTGCATGTGTTCAATCGACCTAATCCCACTGGCAACCGTAAGTACAAGCAGCAGTGAGACTGCAAACCGGAAAGACCTTACCTATGAACTGTTTTGGTGTTTTTGGACTTGGCACTCAGTTGAACTGTCTTGGGGAGAGCTTGAGCAGGACTGCAGAGAACTTTGGCCATTGTCTAGGGTCCCAGACTGAGCTGCTGACCTGGACCACAGGGAGCCATTGTGATAGAACTGCCCCAGCAAGCTCCGCCCTCAGGGTCCCAGAGCAAGGATCGGGCAGGAGCTAGTAACCTAGTGACTGAGCAGCCTAAAGGCAGGGACTGAGCTGCCTTACATCCTTAACCCTTAGGGGCAGAGTGAGACCCATTATGGCACACTAGAGCCTTGGGCTGTTGCCATGAGTAGAGGGCCGTGGTGTCACAGCTCATAGAAACCTCAAACTCCTAGGCTTAGCACCACCTAGACCTCTGTAAGAGCTGTACAGCGACCCCTGACCTGCGACCCGCACCCACTTGGCCTCCGCATGCCCTGACCAGGAACTGCGGGAGCTGCACAACCCCACGTCCTCCTTCTTATATCCTCCCTGCCTCCACACTGGCCTGCTCGTTTTGCCAGAAATACTGGCAGCCGTGTGTTCTCTGGAGCCCTCCCTGCCTCTGCACAGAGCCCTTCTCCTGGCCAGAGACTGCTGGAGCCTTGGGCTCTCTGTGCCAAACTCACTGGGCACCAGGCATGCCCAGAACCATGCACACAACCTCCTTCCTTGTTGCTGGATCCAGGTGTGTCACATGCTGTAGCTGCTTCCACAATCAGAACTCTCTAGCTGGGGCAGCCCCAGAGGAACTACACAGGGTCACTCCCTATAAAGATACAGCAACAATAGAGTGATCCCACTGGGGTCTAATCTTGGAGAGACACCTCCACAACTCTGAGGATGGCCAGAGGCAATGGTGAAAAACAATCATGAGGCAAAATAAACAGAAAACTTTGGCAATATGAATAATCAGAGTAGATCAACTCCTCCTAGGGTCAATGGGGCAGACATAGCACAAGATCCCATGCACGAACAAATACCAGAGCTTAGTCAGAAATTGAATTCAGAATCTGGATAGCAAATACGATCGAATTAGAATTCCAAGCAGTAAACCAAAACATATCTCAAGAATTCAATGAATTCAAAGACCAAATGACCAAAGATTTTAACACATTGAGACAAGAAGTTGCAGCCCTCAAAGATCTGAGAAACACAGTAGAGTCCCTCAGTAACAGAATGGAGCAAGCAGAAGAAAGAATTTCTGACATTGAAGACAAAGCTTTCGAACACTCCCAAACTCTCAAACAGGAAGAGAAATGGAGGGCAAAAACAGATCACTGTCTCAGAGAGCTCTGGGATAATTCTAAGAAAACCAATATTCATCTTATAGGGATCCCTGAAAGTGACGAAGTGGCTTCACAAGGCACAGAGTCTCTTCTCCATGAGATTATGAAGGAGAACTTTCCAGACATGCCAAGAGATTCTGAAATTCAGATAGCAGACAGTTTCAGAACTCCAGCACGACTAAACCCAAATAAGACATCCCCCAGACACATCATAATCAATTTCACTAAAGTTAATATGAAGGAGAAAATTCTGAAAGCAGCCAAACGAAAGAAAACTATTACCTACAAGAAGAAGAATATTAGAATAACTGCAGATCTCTCTACTGAAACCTTTCAAGCTAGAAGAGGATGGTCATCAACTTTTAATCTCCTAAAACAAAATAACTATCATCCCAGGATCCTGTACCCAGCTAAACTGAGCTTCATTTATGACGGAGAAACTAAATACTTCAACGACATTCATATGTTGAAGAAATTTGCCACAACTAAACCAGCTCTCCAGGACATTCTTAGACCTATCCTCCATAAAGACCAGCATAACCCTCCACCACAAAAGTAAACCCACCCAGAAAATTTTGATCAAACTCCAACTTCCACAGTTGCAAAAGGATTAAAAATGTCCACTGGACTCTTGAAAGGCTTATCAATATT
>CAUYPK010006881.1:0-11623 GCA_963574355.1 Loris lydekkerianus | reverse complement strand
ACTGCAAACTAGTACAATATTTCTGGAAGGAAGTATGGAGAAACCTCAAAGCACTCAAGCTAGACCTCCAATTTGATCCTGCAATCCCATTACTGGGCATCTACCCAGAAGGAAAAAAATCCTTTTATCATAAGGACACTTATACTAGACTGTTTATCGCAGCTCAATTCACAATTGCCAAAATGTGGAAACAGCCTAAATGCCCACCAACCCAGGAATGGATTAACAAGCTGTGGTATATATATACCATGGAATACTATTCAGCCATTAAAAAAATGGAGACTTTATATCCTTCATATTAACCTTGATGGAAGTGGAAGACATTATTCTTAGTAAAGCATCACAAGAACTCATGGACCCTATGCACTCAATTTTGATATGAGGACAATTAATGACAATTAAGGACATGATGGGGGTGGGGGAATGGGAGAGCAGAGAGAGAAAGAAGGAGGGTGGGTTGGGAAAAGGAGGAGCAGAGAGAGGGAAGGAGAGAGGGGGGTGGGGCCTTGGTGTGTGCCACACATTTTGGGGGCAATACATGATTGCAAGAGGGACTTTACCTAACAAATGCAATCAGTGTAACCTGGCTTACTGTACCCTCAATAAATCCCCAACAATAATAAAAAAAAAAAAAAGAAAGAAACAAATATATAGATGATATCTAGATAATCAGATGACGTGCATTGGCTACTAATTGTTAGGTTATTAGATTCACCACCGGGCTTCTCTGTGCAATAAAACTTTGATCTTCAGAAAAATGGTAGAACCTTTTTTCCCCTGGCTGGGTATCAGAAAAGACTGTACTTAAGTAGTTCCTAGAGGTGAACAAATAGTTCCTGTCAAGTGTGTATTTGATTTAGGAAAAACTTTGTATTTTTCATCCTTACCTGCATAGATAGAAGTATCATTTCCCAAAAGGGCATTTGGGAAAGTTTGAATTATGTCAGTGTGCTTCAAAATTGTCTTCATTAACCAGACAATTCTATCCTTACTTTCTCTTGGTAGGATTTAAGAATCAGGTTTCCTTCAAAAAAGAAAGAACACGAAAGAAAGCAATTTTGGGAAATTGCTAAATTAACATGAAAGTTAATTTCATATTTATGCAATTTATTGATAGTGAGAACACACACACACACACATGGAAAGAGAAATGGAGACTTCACCTTCACTAAAACCTGTCACCAAATTATTCCTATCTAATAGTACCTATGAAAATATACGTAGGCATCTTGTTGAGAAGTAGAGAACTTTCTCTGTGGCAGACTTCCTCCATGTATTTCATGATCCAAATATATTTTAAATAAGATTTGACATAAAAACACAATTTATAATTTAAGTTCCTTCTAAAAGTTCTAGGACAAAAATATACACAGTAGAAAGAGGAACAAAGTAATTATACACATGGAAAAATTATGATATAAATCAGGATTTTGTTGTATAAATGGAAGGATAAACAAATATACATTTAATACTATAGTGAAATATACACAGGCTTCCTATAAGTAATGATATTTATAGATAATTTTTAAATAAAAATATTTCTTAATATCAAAAGCACATATTAATACTTGTCAATATTATTCATCTATGTCAGTCTTTTTTCTTGTTGTGTATATTTACAATCCAAGCTAGAATTGATTTGAACTTTCTCACTATAGAATCCACAAGTTAGATAAATACAGTGAAAATAGTAACATGATCTGTAGGTATAGAAACAGTAGGATTGTGACTAGAAGTTTCCTGTTGATGTAGGGTAAGGATGCAAAAAAGAATTTATCTCCTTTTCAATTAAGGCAGGCTTCAAGATGGAGGCCAAAATCAGGAATATTTTCTATCAAGAAGTGGTGAATACCTTCCATTGTAGGAGAGATTTGGACATTTATGACTTTATAATTATTTAAAAATTTACATTTTTTCATTCCCATTCCAAATACTTTCAGAAAATTAGAATGTGACCTGTATTCCTTACCACATTTTCCCTCTTGTTTGGTGTATTTCCCAAAGTTGTGCCTAAATGTGTTTACCACCCATTTTCAATCTTGAGTGTAATGGTATCAACCACAACAACATCAGAAATGGATTTGACTAGCACTGGAATTACAAACTATTTCCCAATATTCTTTTTTATTGTTGTTGTTACATGCTAAGCATATTTCCCAATGTTCTATTTCACATATTTTCACAAAAACTCTGTGAAGTTGTTAGGACCAGTGCTAATACTTCTTTTTTCAAATACGGAATCTAGGTTGAGAAAGGTTGAGTGATCTTAGCTGGGAATTAGGATTAATTGATTATGGGATAAGAGTTGGAATTTCTAGTGGACTTTCCAAAGAGAATCAGAGAGACATAGTGTCGGAATATGCTGGACCAGAATTGAGTACCGAGTCTTCTCCTGTCCTGTCACCATCCCTCTGGCTGTACACATACTTGAATCCTTGAATAAAGTGACTGCTCAGTTGCTGAAAGTTAAAGGCATGTCATTCAGAGAATTCACTAGGATGGAGACCCCTTAATGTAATTTATTATAGTGTTGTATAACTAAAATAGTCACACTATTTGTAGGGATTAATCTGGAAAGTGTTCTAATGTACAGTTTGTACCCATTGATTTATATAAATATATCATGTTTATTAATATATATATTTTTTTGCCCTGTGAATTAATCTTTGTATAGTTATTCCTGAGTTTCAGGAATACAAAGACTAACCCCAAGGTATTCTAGATTCATAAGATAACCTGGTCTTAAATCTAGCCTCAATAGCAATTGGTAATTAAGTGGATCATTTAGGGTGTTTACTGGAATGTGACCAAATACAAGTAAAATGAAATACAGGGCAAAGAAACTAAATTTCATCTGGGTAGACCATCAATAAAGCTCATTCCTATTTAGCAGGTTCTTCCCTACCCTGAAAAAATGAAACAAAACCAATACCTTATATGTTTACTGTTGTACCATTTCAGTTTGTTAATATCTCTATTTTATATGCATTTGTACATATTTATACATACAAATCCTTTCCTGACCTACTAATTTAAAACATTTTCCCCAATGTTCCAATACTTGCCTTTTATAATATTTATGTTTTGTTTCCCTTCTTTTTCCTTATTAAAAGTGTTATTTGCAAGCTAAGCTCTTACTGTCACCTTGTTGATATGAGAAGAGTTTAAGATATCCTTGAATAATTAAGGTACCTGTCTCCTCAATGTGAGCTGTCAATGAGGGTGATTTTATTTCATGTTAATTCTATTTTAGTTTATTATTTCCCCTCTAATAAATTGTTAAAAATATTTTACATAATTTTCAAGGACACTTCAGCTTACTTTTTACAATAGTTGTATTAGTATAATGGAATGTTTCCTCATTCTCTGCGATAGGAATTATTTCATGTTATCACATTTAGAAGTAATCTCTAGCAGGATAGAGTAAACTGTAATGTAAGCACTGTTATCTGTATTCACTTTAAGAATTACTTTGTAAGTGTAAAGTAATTAAGAAATAAGATATGACAGGCATTGCATTTTGGGGGAATTATTATACATCTCAGATGTCTCGAGAGGATCGGGCCAAAGGCTGAATGGCTTCAACCACCCAAGAAGAATAATAAACCCTCAAGAAATGTACCACCTGTCATATCTTATTGCTATTATGGAATGGAAATCACGAAGCCAAAACAGGGGGAAAAGGTTAAATCTGTGCCCTTGCTGAGGATTACTTACATGACTATGACATCACTGACAGTTCTATCTGTGTCCAGAGAATTCTAAAGCCATTGCATAATTATTGCACAAACAATACAACTCATTTGAAGCTGCTGCTTCAGCATTCCACAATGCCATCTTTGTCATATACCAGTCCCCCAATGTCCTCTTCTTGCAGAAATCATATTAGTACTCTTAATCCCAAGCTTTCCCCTTTCACTGATCATACAGCTTCAGGGGCAGGGTGGGTAAGCAAGAGGAGGTGGGGATTGTTATGTAGAAATAATCTTGCCCCCTAGAGGGTTGGAGGCATTTGGTTCCTTGTATGTCTTGTAACACCCCAAGGTCATTATCTCATGATAATCACATCTCCTAGAGTTGCCTTATTGCTTAAGTGTAACACTAAATTTTAATTACAATGAAATAGAGCTCTTCTGGTAGTTTATACAACATCTTGTGTTCTCATTGCCAGATGGAAATAATGCAGAGCTTTTACTCTACTCGCATGTGGTGGTCCTGGACTCCAGGGCAATAAACACATATTGTTGGTTTATTGAGGAAAGCACTTTGTTTCATAGAACTATCTACTTTCTTTTGAGGTATTTCAAGTGAACAGTGTATTAAAGAATTTCTGCTTTGTTTGAAACTTATTGAAACCCAGTAATACTTTTGTTGCCCCAATTTGATTCTAATGGGCAAATTCACTAAAGAAATCGAAATCGGAGTGCTGCTAATAGAGACAGATTTTTTTACGTGGAGGACATTATTTTCATAGTTTCGCCTTAGTTACATGTACCATTTTTAAACTCAGAGTTTTTGACAGTCTCTAGGACTTCAAAGTAGGACCTAGGCTGACCTTTTTACTGTGGAGGCTTGTCTTAACATACAGAAAAAGCTAAGTGTGATCCAGCTCCTCACTTCAAAACACAAAGCACTCTGGCAGGCAGAAGCAGGGGGTTTGGACTCTGCATGGCAAAGTTATTTTAGGAAGAGGCCTAATCATCATTCCCTTAATATTTGCTTGTCACAAAATACTTTAAAATATCCAATATCATATCTTTAATACTGTCTTACATTTAAGAGTTTATATTATCACATCCACTCTCCTGAATGCTGGTTATTTTCTCAGATCATTCTGCACAATTGAAACATACTATCAAAGTTTATCAATTGATGTTTTCATGAGTTGTGTTACTTTAAGTACAGCAAATACATTTATAATAATTCTATTGCATGCTGTTTCATGACTGAGCAATGTTATCGTATTAAAATATTCACTTTAGGTGTTAAAGACAGATACAACCACCCAAATATTTATTAAGCTACCAATCTAAAAAATAACTACCTTTAAAAATCATTTTATTGTTATATGTATTACAGTGTGGATAAAATACTAATAAGTAATTATATGATAAATGATTTTAAAAATTAATAGTTTAAAACAAATTACTGAGAGTATACATGCTATGCTGTGTTAGCATCCAATTTCCTTCTCTTGAAGATAAAATTTTAATAGTTTTCTATGATCACATCAAAACTTTTCTTTTTTTTTTTTTTAAAAAAAAAACAGAGTGTCGTCACTCAGTTGCCCTGGGATTGAGTGCTGTGGCATCATAACTCACAGCAACCTCAAACTCTTGGGCTCAAGCAATCTTCTTGCCTCAGTTTCCCAAGTAGCTGAGACTACAGGTGCCTGCTACAATGCCCGGCCATTTCTTTTTCTATTTTATAGAGAGGGATCTTGCTCTTGCTCAGGCTGATTTCCAACTCCTGAGCTCAGCCAATCCACCCACCTCCGCCTCCCAGTGAGTGAGGATTACAGGTGTGAGCCACCATGTCTGGCCAAAACAAAACTTTTCTATCTCAAAATTCTTAGGATTGCGCATTTTTATCTTACAGTACATACAATTGAAAGCTGCATTGTTACATATTTGTGTTCTATGCCTGGTGGGGTTTTGTTTTGTTTCTCATGACCATTTAGTATTATGTGCCACGAAGATAATTTTTAAAGTGCCCAACACATGAGTGTGTTTTTTAACTTCTTTTAGACCATTCAATGTACATGTGTTCTTGGAATCCATCTTTGCTTTTGAATTCTTTTCTGTCTTACTCTATTGTCTTAGTGCTTTGGAATTGGATTTAATTTTATTGCATCTCATCAGAGCCTGCTTAAAATTCTTAATGACTTTAGAATAAAATTGAGACTTCCCAGCCTGTAATACTTTATCGGGCTGACTTTCCCATTTCATTCTGTAGACTATGTCTTGGTCATTAAGACTTCAGTTACATTGGCTTTTCCTAAGTTTCCAAGTGTTGGAACTCTTCAAGCACTTGCTGTTTCTTCAGCTCGAAACAGCTTTCTCCTGGTTTTCAGGCAGTCAACTTACTTCTTCTCCTTCTAAGTCTTAATATGTCCTTAGAGAAACAAGCCCTAACTAGTCTGTTTGATGGTAACACATGGTTTATTTTAGGTATTGCATATCCCAGCCTGTAATTGTTGTGTATTTATATTTTGTTCTTTCTTATTCTTTTCCATCATAAGGTGATGGGTTCCCCTAGTTGAACAACCCCTAGTTGTTCATTCAATGTTTGTTGAATGAATGAATGAATGACCAAATTAAAAATTGCGGTAGATTTACTGAATATACATCTACTGTTGTGAAATTTCCTGATACTTCATTAATAGTAAATTTTTGGTTTTCTCCAAAATCCTTGTTTGCATTACAGAATTGACAAGGACAGGAAACTTTGTAATAAATGTCTTTTGAAAATGGTTTTTTAAAAAGATTATTTATGGTTCCCTGGCAATCACATCTTTCCTACTTTTCCTCATCAGACATAGTAAGGTTAAAATTTGTACTTTAAAATGCTCCATATTAATTTCATTGATAATCATGTTTTGGTATATTTGGGTTTATATAAGGCCAATGGAAGATTTTAAAGTGTGCTTAAGAATTTTTCTCCCAGCAATTTCTTCAATCAGGGCACAGTAGGCTCTAAGAAAAGAGACTCTGCAGATATTTTAGTGTCACTAAGAAATCATTTTGCTTCTTGCTCAGCTTTAATGTTCTTAATATGCTTTTTAAAGTTACCATTTATACCGTGAGAACGCAAATTACCACGCCATCTGATACTGTAAAATTTGATCAAGATTTTACTTCTTCTAATTGCCACATGATATTAAACAGGACATGTAGGATGCCTCAAATTTATTGTTTCACCCTTGGTAGGTCAATATCAACAGAATTCGATTCCCTCTATTAGCATGACCAAGTAAAAATACAAAGAAAACATTCTCCATCACTTAGTAATTGTCTGGAAACAGGAAGCTGAACTATTATCTATAGCATGGGGCAATCCCATTGTGGAAACTTCACCCCGACTGTCACCTCTTATCTTATTCTGCTCTTACACACAGGTCATATTATGCACTGCTTTGTGCTAGTTTGACAAGAACTAATGTGGATGCTTAAATATTTTAAAGGCTGAACGCTTCTGAATGATAAAATATGGAGCTGATCAACCTTTCCTGTTGCGTTTGTGGTTAATGATAAAGTAATTTAATAGTTTCCCCCCACCCCCCTTTTTTGGTCTCTTCGTAGTTTCAACAACAAACATTAAAGTCCCTTTAAGGAAAAATTTTCAAATAAGACCATGCAATGACACTTTTTAACTACAGTTGTTTTTTATTCAGCCATAAAATCTATCTTTCATAAAGAAACCCACTTACATGTCTTACTTCAGTGAAGGTTATTTGTAGACTGAAGGTCTTTTCTTGTCAAGATATGATGAATACCATGTGTGAAGACAGAAGAGCATCAGACCTGTATTAGCTGGAAAACCCACTGATCTGTGAATAACCTAAAAAAGAAAACCTGAAGATTAGCAACGTCGCTTTTAAGAATGATCCATCAAATTCAACAAGCAGATTCACAGAGATGAATCATCTGGTTCCTTTTATACCTACTATACAGTAAAGGTTATTTCCTTTCCCTACAAATAAAAAGTTTGAAAATAAAGGGAGGATTTTGAACATCCCTTAGTATAAGTCAATAATATTAAAGTTTTCCTTATATTTTAGGTATAAATCCCTACTTAATGACAATTAAAATGGCATTCAGGATTGGATTCAGTATTTTGGGGACTCAGTCTCCATTCTTTTGTGAGAATGTTTTGCAAGGAGGCCAGATCTCAGTATACTTTCCTCACCTGTTTTACTCCGAGCTTTCATTTTATGAAAAGTTAAATATCTGTTGAAATTATTTTTTAGGAATTTCCTACATAGCTTACACAGTCAAGTGCAATGTAGATACATAAAAATAATTAGGTAAGTTAATATTCTGGATGCTATGTTAATTGATGAAAGGAATAAGGAATCTATAGCGTATAAAAATCATTACATGGATGGATAATTTTGTTAACAACAGTAAATGCTTTGTTTTCTATTTTTTTAAATTTTAAAACAGATGCAAAGTATAGGTTGAAAATAGACATTTCGTGGTATAATTTTTCTTAGTTCTAATGGATTATGTATAGAGTGGTTTCAGTCATTTCTTCTCACATTGAACAGGTCAAATAATTTAAAAATAGGAAGCACTGAAGAGGAATTATTGAAAGGATTTTTCAAATTTCTTTTAAAAAGAACTTTGTCAATAAAGATGTATACCAGCATTAGACAACAAAAAGAAATAATCACATTGTAATTATAGCTACAGAAACTGAATTTTTGTGCCTTAAGTGTCAAGGAAGATTTCTGGCAATACATACTTTAGGTAATCAAATTGGGTGATTTATTTATTTATTTATTTTTTTAGTTAAGCTAGCAGTAATTTACATTTCACATTTATTTTCTTCAAAAAATATAGATTTCTTTTTGGGGTATGTCTTCTAGTGAATTTTTAACCATGCCCATTTAAATAATTAGTTTCTGACATGCCCAAAGTAATAAAAAATAATTTCTCTAGTGATTGAATGACAAACTTTCTTTGTGTTTAAGCAGTTAATAATCACTTATGCTTTGATATGAAACATTCTGATAATGTTATTTATAACCATTTGCATTATGTCAATTAAATAGGAAAATAGAAACACCCTGGGTTTGCTGTTGGAAAAATTTTACTGCTTGGAACTACTCTGGGGCATTCAAAGTCTTCATCTCTTATCAGGTTATCTTGCGGTAATGAAATAAGAAGAGCTAAAAATCCTTATCTGAGGACTTAAATTGATTTTGTTCTGAATGAAACTTGAAGTCATGTTTTACAGAATTATACTTTCTGAAAGTTAGATATTAGCTCTTTTAGAAAACAGATTAAGCTCTGAACTGTAAAAATTTTCATTATTTAGTGAGTTTCAGACACTGAGAATGGCAGTCTTGGTTCAAAGAGTAGGGAACTAAAAACTCCTCTGATTATTAGGAGCTTAAACACCAGAAGAGGCCTTGAAGCTTTCGTCCCACCTACTAGAACCGCCATAAATCACAGGTGAACACAGGAGCAAGAACCGTCAGTGATGCTCAGATACAGAGCTGCAGCAAAGTGGAAAACACGGAGGTTTAGAATTGAGCACCTAAGACCCAGCTAAACTTTATTGATTTTAACGTGAGCTGAAATGGTCAACCATTCAATTTAATAATCTTGTCTGTGAATGATAAAACAAACTTTAAATAAAACATGGATTTAAATAGATGTGGCATTTATGATAGCCAAAGAGTGAAAAAAATTAATTAAGTGATAATGTTCACAGGGCTGGAACAATAAACAGCATATTATATACAGTTGGCTAAATGTAGGAGGGAGCTGAGGGCGAAATCCTCTCTTTGGAAACAGCTGTCAACAGATCCTTCCCACCAAGACTACGGGAATACTTTAGATATTTGCTTTTTTCACATTTTCCCTCCTCTACTGTGGATTGTGGTCATGTTTAACCATCTACTGAACTTAAGATAGAGTTTTAGACTGGAAAATGACCATTCCTTTTTTTTCAAAACTGAAAATTTACTTGGCTATGTTAGTGACTACTGTGAAATTATTATTATTTTTTTATTTCTGATTATTTCAGGGCTTTTATTTACTGTGCTCTAAAAATGGGTCATTTTCCAAATGTTAGTTGCTTTCCAAGAAAACACTTTGTATAATCTAGGGAAATAACTAGTTTGGAAATACACCAGTAATTGATTCCAATTCCAGAAAGAAATCTAAACATTAGTCAATTGCAGAAGGATAGGAAAGGAAACAAACAGAATTTAACATCAAAGTGCTATATTCTTTTTTTTTTTTTTTTAATACTATATTCTGATGTAGTTTTAGATGGTTATACCTGGTAGAAGAAGCTGATTAAAGAGACATTTTCAAAATCTTTAAATTTTACTTTTGATAATTGGATATAGTGTGCTACAGATGAATGTATTTTTCATGATTCAATTTTTGCTTTACAAATGTGTATGTACTGGTACATACATATGTCAAGTACAGGAAAATATATTGACAACATTGGAAGGCTGTACACTAAAATCTTCATAATAGTAGACTCTGGAAAGTTATCATACAAACTGAAAATCCACACAACAAAAAATATTTTGGATTTTGCCACTTCAACACCACTAAAGTGGATATAATTTGAATTTGAACATAAAAACTATTTTTAAGTAAAAGTTAAAAATAAAACATTGGAAATACATACTTTTAAAAATCTATTTTATTAATGGCTATTTACAATTATTGATTTTATGAAAAGTAGTTGACTGATTATTAATGAATAATATTATCAAGTCAAAAATATTTAAACAAAGCTAAAAATTTTCAAGTTATTTAAAAATTAATTTAAATCTTTTTTGTATAAAAACTCCTGTGTCCAATGACTGCCTAATCGCCTAAAAGAGTAGTAAATTATTCTATCATGCTTAGTGCAAGTTAATTTGTACATGTGTACAAATTTAAGGGCAATTTGGATTTCTTACTATGGAAAATATTTTTCAGCTGCCGTGTGCAACTATTGCAAATGCTGTGGCCATTCATGAAAGCCATTAGTTTTACGACAAAGAGAAACAGGAAAAGTGGCTGGTAGGTACTAGCCGGAAATAATGCTTCCAGTGTAATTATCAATTGTACTCACACTATGTGAGAGGAAGAACTCAAATTAACATAAATTCTCTGTAATCTAAGTGCTTCTTTTGCAGTTTGTAGCACCATCTGCACACACTGAGGGCTCTATAACACGCTGGCCTTCTGTTTTAAGACGTTGGACAAAGTGACATCCAAAAGCATTTCTGTGAGTCCCGGGCCCTATTAGATGTGAAAACAGAGGTGTAAGACCGAGTTGTGCTGAGCCACTACGTGTTGAATCTTGATGATGGAGGTACCTGTGTATTTCTGTAAATACATTTAATTTTACATGCGTGTTTCTGTTATGCAGGGCCCCACAAGGCAGGAGGTCCAAGCTGCCTGGTCTGTGGAGGGGCTGTGGGTTAGCTCAGGTCCATCAATACCATTTACATGCGTTGAGCACCTGCTCTGGCCAAGATACTGAGCTGTGGAGAAAATGTAAGAACACGATTCAAATTGTGCTCCTATTGGGCAGATGTTTTTTAACAGCTTAGGGATGGTGAGTTAAGAAGTAAGCATTTGTATACATTGTACCGGTAGCAGGCAGATTTGGGAGAGGGACTGTTGAATAATCCAAAGATTTAGTCCACTGGGGTTGTTGTGGATTCCTTTATTTGAAATGGACTTTGAGGAACTGATAGGATTTAACTAGATGTGGAGAAGAAGGTATTCTAGGAACAGAAAGCAGCTTTTTTTTTTTTTTTTTTTTTTTTTTTTTTTTTTTTTTTATTTTTTTTTTTTTTTTTTATTGGATTTGAATGTAGTCGGTGTATTGTTTTGGTGTTTGGTGGGGGGGGGGGGGCAGGTCGCAACTTGGATTTCTG
>CAUYPK010006879.1:0-12724 GCA_963574355.1 Loris lydekkerianus | reverse complement strand
TGACCAACCTAGGGGGATTGGTGAGAATACACTTGTGGTGCATCTTACAATGGTATATGTGAAACTTAGTAAATGTGGAATGTAAATGTCCTAACACAATAACTGTGAAATTGCCAGGAAGGCTATGTTAACCAGTGTGATATAAACGTGTCAACCAGTCTGTGAAACTAATGTATGATGCCCCATGATCATACCAATGTACATAGCTATGATTTAATAAAAAAATAAATAAATAAATAAAAGAAGCTAAGTGGAAAAAAAAAAAAAAAAAAAAAAAAGAACTGACCAACCAGAATGAGGTAGAGAACCACAAACTGGAGATAAGGTAAAAGCTTAGAGTATGCACACTAAGAGGTTTCAATCGTCCTCAACTGACTTGGGGTTCATTATCATCTAATTGGCATTTCAGTTTTGATACCCTTCCCCATGGGCTTTCATGAAGGACTCAGGAAGGATGTATGTGTACAGACTAAGAGCGTTATGCAAGGAAATCTGTCAATCATCCAAGAGCAGGACATGAAAACTCCACCTAAAGAGACGAGGAGCAGGCAACGCCTATAGTTCAGTTGGCAGGGCACTGGCCACACACACCAAGGGTGGCAGGTATGAACCTGGCCCCGGCCAGCTAAAACAGCAATGACAACTGCAACAAAAAAATAGTTAGGTGTTGTGGTGGGCACCTGTATTCCCAGCTACTTGGGAGTCTGAGGCAAGAGGATGACTAGAGCCCAAGAGTTTGAGGTTGCTGTGAGCTGTGATGCCACAGCAATCTACTCAGTGTGACAGCTTGAGACTCCGTCTCAAAAAAAAAAAAAAAAAAAAAAAAGACAAGAGGAGCAGTCAATTCCTCATATAATAACGTGTGTGCTAAAAACTCAGGGTCATCTCTACTGGGGGAGATAGACCAGTTCCCTCTTTGGAACATACTGTGCTTAATAAGTCTTGGTGCTTGACTTGCTTACACTTGTTTGGCCTGCCCATCTATTCCATTGACAGAGTTTTAGTAATTGTTCTGCAGTACTGGAACCAGGAAACATGAACCTGACAGACTCACCCTAGATTTTTCAGGACTGCAGCCTATGCTGCTCAGTGAGTGACTTTGTTCTTCTTGCAGTGACTAGAATGTATCCATTATCAAGATAAAAGTTTCTTATTTTTTCAGTTGGAAATAGTGCAATATGTGTCAAATCCATCTGAATTTGGATTTGGAAATTGATGTGGAATTCCAACTGAATTCCATCTCAGCATGAGTTATCACACAGTTATTTCTACTGCTGTGTAGCAAACCACCCCAAAATCTGATGGCTTACTATAATGTGTTTATTTTCTTGCTTTACATTTCTGCAGGTCAGCTGTGGTTCTATTGGGCTTATCATCAATTGTCTGAGCTTGGATGGATCCAGACTGGTTTCAAATCTGCTAATATATGATCAAACCCACAAAGATCCAAAGAAGAGATGTGACTTTGGTGAGATCACATAAGTAGTTGATACGAAAACCCAAGCTACAACCAGTTCTCCTCACTCCCAAACAAGCCTTCAACTAAGAGGACACTGGTAAAGCAAACGTAGAAAGGGGGGTCACATAAATTCCTCATTGTCTTTGGATAGGTGGCTAACCAGGCTGTGTTTTCTCATGGCAGATAGCAGACACACAACAACACAAGCATATTGAATGCCTCTGTTCCCATTGTAGCTGCTAAAGCAAGTCCCATGGTCAAGTCCAATATTGATGGGACAGGCATACATACTTCATCCACACTGGGAGGGGAAGAGTGTGATAGCTACTGACCAGTAATCCAGTTTATCATGCATATATATAATTCTGGCCTGTTCAGATTCAGAGGCTTAATCCTTAGCTAAAGATTTCTCCAGTAATGTGGTCCTCAGTGGAAACTTTCTCCACTCTTTAGATTTAGAGACTTCACATCAGGGGCTGGTCCCCATCATTTAGTTGTAAGATGCTGTGCAGTGACTTTACTCTCCTTGGGAAGGGGCATCTCCCTTCCATATGATCAGCATAATCAGCATCTGCTTCCAGCTTGGAGCCTGAGGCCCAAAGCTCAGAGGTCTCTTTCAAGGCCAAATATGGTAAGCAAGGCCTTGATGGTATGAAAGGCTATCAGCACACCAGATGCTGAAAGGGACTTCAGAGAGACACACAACATAACCTCCCAGAATGGACTGTAAGGACCAGCCCCAGTGAGATACTATATGAATTGTGGTACCCAAGAGTCTGAGTAACACCTGAACCATATTGCAGCTTCCTGTTGGTGGCAGGGACTCGAGTGTGTATTAGTTATATATCCTGCATCTCCTCTGCATCTTTAAGGATATGGAGATGAATGTGTTTTGTTACAACAAAGTGAGTGAGTGAACCACAGTGAGAGTGAATTGCAAGCTCTACTGGGCAGCTCCACTTGTAAACTGAGATGGGGAAAAATGCTTCAGTAAATGTCAGGAGAATTAATGGGTTCCTCCTCTCAGTGCTGGCTTTACTGGTTTGCTTTCAATTTGAAGGCTCATTTGGGAGTGCAGAGACCTGGTTCTGTCTTGGGTTTTCACATCAGTTAGCCATGTGAGCTCACTGATGTCGTATCTCCTTTCTGAGTCTCAGTGGGTTTGACTACAGCCATTGTCCTCCAGATTGCAAGTAAGTCCCAGCAAAGGAATCTCTGAAAGTGCCTCTACAGGGACAGTTGCTCTTGGATGATTAGTCTGAAAAACTTTCTGGAGGAGCAATTATTGGAGCTGGTTCAAGGAAGATGGGGGGAGGTTTAGATTTAGAGACAAAGAGAGGAAAAAAGGTCATGTTCTGAGCATCTCTTTTATATAAGGCAAGACTAGGGTTTTACGCATGTGACTAGATGTTAGAACAATACTTTTCCAGTATCAGTCAACTGATGAGCTCATATGATAGATTACAAAGGTAGTATAAGAATGACACTTTCCCATGCTGATTGGCAAAGGAGACAGTCTCAGCGCTGATGATCTACTATACCCTCTCAGCAGACCAAGGATTGGAATTGGAATGAGCAAAGAGGTGAGGAGATTTCTTTGTTGCCTCATGGGGAAGGGTGGATCTGGGAACCACCTTATGATCTTAAACTCAGGGATTTGAAATGTAGTGCCCCAGACAACTGGAGCCTGACTCATGCCTAATAATCATACATGGACTGGGATGGAAGATAGGATATTAGCCCTACCCAGGGAGTCCCAAACAGGAGAAAAAGATGATTAAGTGCTCTGACAAGGTTCCAGAACGTGGCTACTATGCTGGGATTTACTGACTTACAGAAATGGTCAGAGTAGAGGTGAGAGAGTCTTCCCTCACATCAGAGGTGGCCACGCCAGAGAGATGCTATACAGTGGTTTAGACTCTGAGACTTATTGTCAAGATAGTAATTATTCAAAAGTGAGAAGAATAGCCAGGGGACCTGCTTGAGTATGTAGAAGTTACCACTACTGAATAAAGTTTAAAGTGATGTGGGAGACAAAAAATAAAGGTGTGTTTTCTTAGATCAGGAGTAATGCTTATTCAACATTCCAGCTGCATGGGTATTAACTCATTCAACTCTCAATTTTTTTACAGTTTAGCTTTCCAGCAGTGTTTAGAGAAACTCTTCCTGGCCATGTTAATGGGTATGCCGAAGAAAATAGGTCTTCCCTGGAGTAAGTGAGCTTATTTATTTAGCCAGTAGACAAAAATTAGACTTACTTGTTTATCACAGGATTTCTCAGAGCCTTTAATGTGGTAATGTACATTTTGGACCTATAATAGGAAGACTTTTAGAAAGCGTTTCTTATGCTCATTTGATTATATCAGTTCTTAGAGTATGTATTTAAGAGCTTCAAGGAAGGGTTTTAGAAAATACTGTCCCATGACACAGCAATAGCATCTTTATTTGGTAGATGAAGGATGCCTTAGTTGCATATTTTGTTTTAAAAAGATCAAAGACAGGTCTAGGTCACCTTAAAAGGTGATAGGTTATTAAAATAGTAAACATGGAAATAAGGAAATCAAGATTCTGAAGCAGAGGGGTCAGGCCCCATAGGGACTGAAGTGAAATTTGGAAATTAAAAGTCATTCAAAAGACAATACAGTTCTTTGGTAATGATTTATTGGATGTGACACCAAAAGCATAATAAATGAAACAAAAAAATAGATAAATTGGACTACATCAAAATTAAAATTTCTGTGCATCAAAGGACACAATCAACAGAGTGAAAAGGCAACCCACTCAGTGGGAAGAAATACTGGCAAATCATACTTCTGGTGAGAGATTATTATCTAAAATATATACAGAATTTGTACAACTCAACAATAACAAAAAAGCAAACAACCCAATTCAAATCCAAGCAGAGGACTCAAACAGATGTGTCTCTCAAAAAGATATACAAATGGCTCATAGGCATGTGCGTCAGCACCCTTTCATGATCAAACCAGCCTAGGCCAGAGTGGTACTTTCATATTGTAGACAGAATAGCTGAGAAGTGCACAATGACAGAAAGGGCCAACTGCTTCACAAGGGTGCCATGACAATTCACTGGGGGAAAGAATAGTGTTTTCAAAAAATAGTGCTGGGATGACTGAATATCTGCATGAAAAAGAATAAAGTTGGAAAAGAAGCCCTATTTAATAAATGGTGCTGGGGGGGGCAGCACCTGTGGCTCAAAGGGGTAGGGCGCCGGCCCCATATGCCAGAGGTGGCGGGTTCAAAGCCAGCCTTGGCCAAAACTGCAAAAATAAAATAAAATAGCTTTTAAAAATAAATAAATAAATAAATGGTGCTAGGAAAGTTGAATAGCTACATATACAAGAATGAAACAGGATTCGTATCTCTCACCACTCACAAAAGTTAATTCAAGATAGATAAAAGACTTAAATGTAAGGCATGATGCCATAAGAATTCCAGAAGAAAACATAGGGAAAATTCCTCTGGACATCAGCTTAGGCAAAGAATTCATAAGTAAGACCTCATTGGCAAATATAGCAACAACAAATATAAATAAATAGAACTTTATTAAATTGAAAAGCTTCTGCACAGCTAAGAAAATAATCAACAGAGCAAACAGACAACCTACAGAGTGGGAGAAGATATTCACAAACTATACATCTGATAAAGGACTAATATCCAGAATTTACAAAGAACTCAAACAAATCAGCAAGAAACAAACAATCCCATTAAGAAGTGAACAAATGGCACAAACAGAATCTTTTCAAAATAAGATAGACAAATGGCCAATAAGCATATGAAAAAATTCTCAATATTACCAATCATCACAGAAATGCAAATTAAAACCACAATAATGTCTTGCTTTACCCCCATTAGAATAGCTATTATTAAAAAGTCCAAAAAACAATAGATGCTGGTGTGAATGCAGAAGGAAAGGAATGCTTATAAGGTGTTCATGGGACTGTAAATTAGTACAACCTCTATGGAAAGCAGTATGGAGATTCCTTAAAGAACTAAAAGTAGATCAGTAGTAGTGATCTTACTACTGGGTGTCTACTCAAAGAAGTCATTTTATCAAAAAGATACCTGTCATTGAATGTTTACTACAGTACAATTCACAACTGCAAAGGTGTAGAATCAACTCAAGTGGCCATCAATTCATGAGTGGATTAACAAAACATGGTATATGTATACCATGGAGTACTACTCAGCTATAAAAAGAATTGATTCATACATTTTAATGGATGTATGGAAATGGAGAACATTATCCTAAGTGAAGAATCTCAGGAATGCAAGAACAACCAACACATCTATTTATTTGTTATTAAACCAGAACTGATGAGCACACATGTGCACAGAGGGAAGTTAAACTAAGTGGAAATCAAGCTCAATGGAAGAGGGTAGAGGGCATGTGAACAAACCCACCTAATGGGTACAATGAACATTATTTGGATGATGGGCACACTTACAGCTATGATGCAAGCAGTACAAAAATGATCCGTGTACCCCATTAATTAATATATACATATATATATATATGTATGTATGTGTATATATATATATATATATTTTTTTTTTTTTTTTTTTTTTTTTGCAGTTTTTGGCCATGGCTTGGTTTGAACCCACCAACTCCGGTATATGGGGCCAGTGCCCTACTCCTTTGAGCCACAGGAGCCACCTCTGTACCCCATTAATATTTTAAAATTTAAAAAAAAATTTAAATGAGAATGAAGTTGAACCCATACTTCACACTTGATACAAAATTAACTCTAAATAGATAAAAGACCTGATGTTAAGGGCTAAAACTATAAATCTTTTACATGAAAAACAAAGGTATAAACATCTATGATCTTGGATTAGAAAAACAATAGTTTCTTATATATGGCATCAAAACCACAAGCCATTAAAAGAGATGGAGACTTTATAGCTTTTGTATTAACCTGGATTGAGGTGGAACACATTCTTAGTAAAGCATCACAAGAATCGAGAAGCAAGAATCCTATGTACTCAATTCTATGAAAGCAATAGATGATCTAACATAAGGTGGGTGGTAGGGGAATGAAGGAGTAGGGAGAGGAATGAAGGGAAGGGGATGAGTGGTCACGGTGTATGGCACACCTCTTGGGGGTAGGACGCGATTATGAGAAGGACTTTAACTAACGAATGCAATCAGTGTAACTTAACTCTTTGTACCCTCAATGAACCCCAAACAATAAAAAGAAAATATCACAAGCCATAAAAAGATAGATCAATTGGATACCATCAGAATTAAAAACATTTGCACTTCAAAGGACAACAGTGAGGAAAGTGAAAATGGGATGGTGGGATGGGCGGGGAGCAGAGCTCAATGGCCAAATGGAAACCTGAAGCCATCATCCCTCTGCTGGAACACCTAATTGAACTATCCACAAAAGGAAGTACCTTCAGAAGAACAAAAAATCAGGTAAACAACCACAGTACCTGATTTTAGAAATTATATATAAAAAAAAAAAAAAAGGCACAGACAAGGTTAGAGACCTTGCATTGCCTATGTCACCCCTCCCACATCCTCCACAAGTGCCACACCAGTGAGGCAAGTGGAGAGAGAATCTGTGTGCTGGGGGAAGGAAGAGTGAAGTGATTGTGGGATTTTGCATTGGGACTCAGGGCTGCCCTGTCACAGGGGAACAGAGCACAGGGCAGAATTCTTCTGGTGTCCATGGAGGGACCACAGTGGCCAGAGGGAAATCCTCCTCCCTGCAACCTTAGTTGTGGCTAACCCCATGACTGGCTCAAAAAAATGCATCCTGGGGACTGGAATAAATTCTTACAGCAGTCAGGCCACAAATGCTGCAGCCCTTGGTCAATTCCTGTGGCTTTGCTGAATTGGAACCAGTGGACTTGGGGTGAACCTGACCCAGTGAGACACCAGTGGCAGCAACCAAGCCAATGCCTGTATCACCCCTCCTCCAACTGTAGGTACGATGGCTAAGGGAGTCTTCCTCCACGTGGAGAAAGAAAAGGGAAAAGTTCAGAAGACTTTGTTTTGCAACTTGGATACCAGTTCAGCCATGGTACCTATGCCCATGATTCTAGGCCTTAGTTCCTGGACAGCATTTGTAGACTCAGTCTGGGCTAGAAGGAAAAAATGCTATCCTGAAGAGAAGGACACTGTCCTGGCAAGTTTTACCACCTGCTAATTAAAGAGCCCTCAGGCTTTGAATAAACATCAGTGGTATGCAGGCAACAGTGATCACAGTGTGAACAGTGAATAGGCTTTGGATGAGATTGGGCTGGCTATAAGTGTCACCTGGTAGTAGTGGCCATAAGAGAGTGCCCATGTCACTCCTCCCTCAACTCCAGCAGAGCAGCACAGAAAATGAGGGAAGAGAATGAGAGACTTTGCCTGGTAATTCAGGGAATTCTCCTGTATCTTACCCAAGTCCACCAAGGTGGTACCACCAGGAGTCTGAAAGAGCCAAAGAATTACTGGGCTTGGGGCATGTCTGATGCCGATATAACTGCAGTGACTGAAGACTTAGATCACAACACTCAATTCCCTTTAAATGTCTAGAAAGCCTTCTCAAGAAGGATTGGTACACAAGCCCAGACTATGAAGATAAAAGTAAATACCTAACTCTTCAATGCTTAGACATCACCAAATATCCACAAGCTTCAAGAGTACCCAGGAAAACATGACTCCAGCAAGAAAACTAAATAACTTACAGTGGCTGATAATTCAATAGCTGTCCTGAAGAAGCTCAATGCTCTTCAAGACAACAGAGATGTAATTCAGAAGCCTATAAAGAGAAGCTTAACAAAGACTCCAAAGTAATAAAAAACAAAAACAAAAAACCCCCAAAACTTCAAGCATAAATCCTGGAGCTGAAAAATTCAGCTGATAAACTGAGAAATGCATCAGAGTCTCTGATCAGGCAGAAGAAAGAATTAGTGACCATGAGGACAGACTACTTGAAAGTACACAGTAAGAAAAGAAAAAGATACTAAAAGAGAATGAAGCATTCCTATAAGATATAGCAAATAGTCTAAAAATGGCAAGTCTAGGAGTCATTGGCCTTAAAGAGGAGGTAGAGAGAGACATTGAGATAAAAAGTTTATGCAAAGAAAGAATAAGGGAGAACTTTCAAAACCTAGAGAAAGATATAATGATATTCAGGTACAAGAAGGTCAAAGAACACAAGCAGATTTAACCCAAACAAGAATACTTCAAGGCATTTAACACATTAACTGCCAAGTGAGTTGTATTTAAGTCATACCAGTTTTGAGCCCAGGGCCTCAAGAAGCTGTAACACCTCTGCTCATTGTTTTCATTGTCAATTGGCACATCTCTCCCACCTCCTCTCACCCTGCTCCACTTGGCTGCCCAGAGGTGCCACACATGCTATTCTGTGTTCTCTGCTTATGGTAACTACCAATTGCACATTTTCCCATGAATGTGTGCCTGAAAGCTCTTTGAATGAAATCGATACAATAGTATGCAGTGACATTGTTGTACATACTTAGGAAGTATGATTCAGAGGTCATCATCTGGGACCACCCAAGGTCTACTCCAGATACAATTAAATGCTTGCGAAATGACAAAAGACTCAATTCTCAGAAACTAATTTGATAAGCATGTTGTGAATCACATTATAAGTGTGGCTCCAAGGGAAAACTTTTTTTTCCTAGTGTGGCAGTCAATATGTTAATAACCAAGCTCCCAAAAGTTACAAAAAAATGAAAAGGTTCTAAGTGATGCAAGAAAAACAAAAACAAAAACATATAAAGGAGCTCTATTATGTCTTACAGGAGACTTCTCAGTGGAAACCTTACAAACCAGGAGAGAATGGTATGACATATTTGAAGTGCTGGAGGAGAAAAAAACCAAAAACACCCTAATCCTAATATATTATATCCTATGAAAATACCTTTCAAACTTAAAGAAGAAACAAAGAAATTCCTAGACAAACAAAAGCTGATGGATTTCATCAACACCAGACTGGTCTACAAGAAATGCTTAAAGGGGTTCTTTGAGGTGAAAGAAAAGGACATTAATGAACAATAAGAAATAATCTGAATGTATACAACTCACTGGTAACAGTAAGTACATAAATACCGAATACTCTATTGATGTAATTGAAACAGGAAGACTGAACCAGAAAGAAATTCAAAACCTGAATTAGCCAACAACAAGTAACAAGATAGAAGCAGTTATAAAATGTATCCCATCAAAGAAAAGCCCACTGGCTTCAGACTGAATTCTATAAAGAATTATATATGTATTTTGCCATGTATAATGTTGTCCCATGTATAATGCACTCCCATGCATAATGAGCTCCCATGTATAATATACACCCATGTTTTAGGCCCAAACTTTCAGGAAAAAAAATCTTTTGTATTAATTTTTTAATTCAATTTTTTATTAGCATATATTTAGGTTTTTAGCTTTTTTTGTATTATAAAGGAATTTTAGCATTTTTAACATATTATGGGAAAAGAAATGTTATGTAACAAATAATTACAGAACACAAGGACAGATACAAGGTGAAAAAAAAATTGTATGTACTGGTAACAAATAGTACTACTTATGTATAATATGCATCCTTAATTTTCCTGAAAAACTTTTGGCAAAAAAGTGAGCATCATACACAGCAAAATATAGTAATGCCAACCCTAATTAAACTAGTGCAAAAAACTGAGGAGGAGAGAGTACTCTTAAACTCATTCTATGAAGTCTGTATCACCCTGATATTAAAATCAGACAAAGATACAAAACACCAAAAAAGAAAACTACAGGCTAATATCTCTGATGAATATAAACGCAAAAATCCTTAACAAGGTACTAGCAAACTTAATTTGACAACACATTAAAAAGATTATTCATCCCAGTCAAGTGAGATTCATCCTAGGCATATAAGGATGGCTTAGAATATGAAAATCAACCAATGTGATACATTATATCAACAGAATGAAGAACGAAACCATATGGTCATTTCAACCGATGCTGATATTTGATAAAATTTAACGTCTCTTCATAATAAAAACTCTCAAAAAACTAATTATAGAAGGAACTTACCTCAACAAATAAAAGCAGTATATGACAGACCCACAGTTAGCATCATATTGAATAAGGAAAAACTGAAAGTCTTTTCTCTAAGATATGGAACAAGACAAGGATGCCCAGTTTCACCACTGTTATTCAACATAGTAATGGAAGTTATAGATAAAGCAATGAGACAAGAAAAAATAATAAAGGGCATCCAAGTTGGAAAGAATGTGGAGAAGGGGAACCCTCATAGAATATTGGTGGGGAATGTAAGTTAGTGAACCACTATGGAAAACAGTATGGAGGTTCCTCAAAAAATCATACAACCCATAGAACCATATGACTCAGCAATCCCATGTGTCCAAAGGATGGAAATTTAGTATATTGAAACAACATCTGCATTCCTATGTTTATTGTAGTACAATTTACAATAGCCAAGATTGGGAATCAACCTAAGTGTCCATTAACAGATGAATGGATAAAGAAATTGCAGTACATATATACAATGGGATATTACATAGCCATAAAAAGGAGGAAATCCTGCTATTTCCAACAACATGGATAGAACAAGAGAACATTTGTTAAGTGGAATAAACTAAGCACAGAAAGACAAGTATTGCATGTTATCACCCACATGTGGGAGCTAAATATTAAAAACAATAGCTCTGGCTTGGCACCTGTAGTACAGTGGTTACCACACCAACTACATACACCGAGGATAAAAGGTTTGAACCCAGCCTGGGCCAGATAAACAACAATGACAAATGAAACAAAAAATAGCCAGGTACTGTGGTGGGCACCTGTAGTCCCAGCTACATGGGAGGCTGAGGCAAGAGAATCACTTAAGCCCAAGAGTTAGAGATTGCTATGAGCTGTGATGCCACAGCACTCTACCAAGGGCAGCACAGTGAGACTCTGTCTCAAAAAAAAAAAAAAATACAGTACAATAAAAACAATAGATCTCATATACACAGAGAGTGGGGTGATAGTTACTAGAGATTGGGAACGATAGTTGGGAGGGTGGTAGCATTAGGTTAGGATGATTAATGGGTTCAAAAATATAGTTAGTTACTAGAATGAACAATATTTGATAATACAACAAAGTGATTATAATCAATAATAAGAGTATACAGTAGAACCTCTGTAAGTTGACCACCCATGGTACTGTAACAAACCGGTCAATATACAGAGATGGTCAACATAAGGAACTAGGCCTATTCTACAGACATGCATGTGGCACATGTCCAGTCTATGAAACTTAGGTCAACTTAAAGAGGTGGTCACTGTAGAGAGGTGGTTAACTATGAAGGTTCTACTGTATTTTAAAATAAGAGAGAGTAGAATTGAAATGTTCCTAACACAAAGAAATGATAAATACTTTAGGTAATGGATACCCCCTTACCCTGATTTAATTAATTCACATTGTATGCCTATATCAAAACATCACATGTACCCTACAAATATATACAATTATTATGTACCCATAAAAATAATAAAGAATTTAAAGAATAAAAGAGAAAGTGAAAGTACAATTCAAAATGAGAGAAAACATTTGCAAATCATATATCTGATAGCAAACCTGTATTAGAACACCAGAATACATAGTGTATAAAGAATTCTTAAAGCTCAATAATAGAAAGATTAATAACCCAATTAAAAATGGGCAAAGGTGCTAAGTCATGGAAGAAGCCCAAGTGCCCATCGACCCACAAATGGACTAGCAAATTATGGTACATGTATACCATGGAATACTATGCAGCCTTAAAGAAAGATGGAGACTTTACCTCTTCCATGTTTACATGGATGGAGCTAGAACATATTCTTCTTAGCAAAGTATCCCAGGAATGGAAGAAAAAGTATCCAATGTACTCAGCCGTACTATTAAGCTATATTATAGCTTTCACATGAAGGCTATAACCCAATTATACCACAAGACTATGGAGAAAGGGCCAAGGAAGGGGAAGGGAGGGGGAGGTTTGGGTGGAGGGAGGGTAATGGGTGGGGCCACATCTATGCTGCATCTTAGAATGGGTACAGGTGCTTGCACTAATGTACACAGCTATGATTTAACAATTAAAAAGAGGGACTGAAAAAAGATGGCAGCTGAGTAACAGCTTCCCTGTAACTGGGCCTGGCGTATCTGGGGAGACAAGACTCCAGACATCTCTGGCCGGTGGGACCTGCCTACAATCATCCCCTTGAGGACACAGAGAGCCAGCAAGGGACTTCTGGACCCCAGGAGG
>CAUYPK010006878.1:0-104080 GCA_963574355.1 Loris lydekkerianus | reverse complement strand
ATTGGTATGTACATGTTGTGTATGTCTGGTCTATGAAAATTAAGTCAACTTAAAGAAGTGGTCAATGTAGGGAGGTGGTCAACTATAGAAATTCTACTATCACAGTGTAATAACAGAAATAAAGTGCACAATAAATGTAATGCGTCTGAAAAAAAAAAAATAAATAAAAAAAAAAATAAAATAAAAAGAAGCAAACCCCTGCTGGTTGTAGGATCGAGGAAGGCTTCGTGGAAGAGGGGGCACCTCAGCCGGGCCTTCCAGGGTAGACACGAGAAGCATTCATTCAGCCCTTCTATGAGTATTTATTCACTAAGTAGCAAGCAAGGAGCTCAGTTGGAATAGAGATATGTGGCTGGGCAGGGTCAGCAGGTTAGAATTAAATAGATTAGGGTCTAAATCTTTTTTTTTTTTTTTTTTTTGAGACAGAGTGTCACTGTGTCACCCTCTGTAGAGTGCTATGGCGTCACAGCTCACAGTGACCTCAAATTCTTGGGCTTAAGCAACTCTCCTGCCTCAGCCTCCCAAGTAGCTGGGACTACAGGTGCCCACCACAATGCCGGGCTATTTTTTGTTGAGGTTGTCATCATTGTTGTTTAGCAGACCCAGACCGGGTTCAAACCCGCCAGCCTCGGTGTATATGGCTGGCACCATAACCACTGTGTTTTTGGTGCCAGCCTAGGGTCTAAATCTTTAAAAACCCTGAGTTCCCAGAAATGCTAAGTGAAGTATTTGATGTGCATCCATATCCCTGGGGTTTCTTCTCCAAGCTAAACTTACCACTTGCCTCTCAGATAGAGGACTGTTATTATTGTATCCTCCCAGGAAGCTTCTCTGGGTCCCTTCCTCTGGTAACAGACCCATGTCTTAGCCATGAGACTGGACACATGATCCAGGCCTGGCCAATCTCAACATTTCACACCCCTGGCAGCAGTAATGGGTTCAATGAAAGTCCTTTCCTGGAATTGTCATACAGACTCTAAGTGCAATCAGCTCTCTCTCTCTGGTGGGCTTGTTCCCTGCCGCATAGAGAAGGACCATCAGGAGTCAGAGACAATGAGGCCAACAAGTGAAAAGAAACAAAGTAAAGCAGAGATGAGAGATGACCAGCATAGGGGAGTCCTGGGGGCGCTGACCTCATAGTTGCTATCCCTGAGGCCCCAGTTCCTAAATTTCTTCCTTCAGTTCTCAGAGTTACTGCAATATCCTCCCCTTCTCTGACAGCCAGTATATTTTTTTCTCTGTCAAGTCCAGTCTGAGCTGGGTTTCTGTCACTTGCAACCAACAGGCCCTGGCAGTCTAGTCCGGTTTCCAAACCTCTGCCGCTGATGACCAATGCTCCAATGAAAGTAGGGGAAAGGACGCCCCTCCAGGCCCCCAGCCGTCTCTCCTTGTGCTCTCCTAGTGAGCATGTAAGCACTTGGTGCCATGAAGGTGAGGTTGGAAAAGCACAGAGATGTGAATCCAAGTAAGTTACAGGTAGGATAGAGACGATAACGGATCAAACTCTCTGTGACATTTCTGCCCCAAAGGACACACATTTTCACCCTTAGAGATTCATTCCTTTGGCTCCTTTTGAGATATAAGCTAAGACAGAAGTTTAGGAGGCAGAAAGTAGGCCAATTTGCCTAAGTATCAATATGCCTTAGATGAATGCACCAAATTTACTGAATTTACAAAATTACCAAAAACTTGTTTCTTTTAACTAAATGTAAAGTTTTCAGAAATTCATATAAAGTGTTGACATTTTGGTTTCCAACAAGAAACAGTTGGGATACATTGGCACAGAAGCAATTTGCAGACAGCTTCTAAAGGAGAGAGTAAAATTGTTCAAGGCAACTGACGAGGAGTGAATCTCTAACGGTGATAAACGGCACCAGGAGTGATCATAGATATTCTAGACAAAGGTGATACCCGAATGGCAGCAGGTGGAGAAGGTACCTTACCTGGCCGTTCATTCATTGATCACATATGTCCTGGTTACACACCTGGTGACAAAACATGATCTGTGCCCTCACCACACTTGGGGCATGAGGGGGGGCCTCGGGGAATCAAGAAGATGCAGCCCCACGTTCCTAGGGCAAGACAGGGGCTTGTGTAAGGATAAGAACAGAAGTGGCTCAGTTGTCTCTGCCTGAGGAGTTGGCAGGTGGGGGGGGTATATGATGTTCCAGCTGTATTTTCAAGGATGAGTGAATATTTTCAGAAAAGGGGTACAGCCTAAACAAAGGCTCTGAGGCACAGAGAGTAGAGAGAAAGGGGATGAAGATGAGGCTGGTGGCAAGGGTGAGGGCCAGCGTACCAGGCTGTCAAAAGACCTAAGGAACTTGACTTTCACCCTGTGGGTAAGAGGAAGTCACTGAGGGTTTCATGCAGAGGAAAGAGATACCCTCTGTCTCCAAGGAAGTTGTGAGAAAAATGGACCAGTGGTGCCAGAAAGAAAGGGGCTAGGAGATCAGCCTGCTAGCTGCAGTTGTCCTCGTGACAGGGGACCAGAGATGAGCTGGGAATTCAATCATTCGACAGCTATGGATGAATCGCTGCCTGAATAGAGGCAGAGGAGCCTGGGTGCTGGGGTGTGATGATCTGTTTAGTCTACTTGACTGAGGCACACAGTGCCCACGTTAAAAAATCTCAATCTCTCTTATAACTTTGACTCAATCTGTAGAAAAGCAATTCATGTAACCAAAACACTTGGACTCCTGTAATATTCTGAAATAAACTTTCAAAAATCTCAACCTCTCCCTCTCTCTGTTTTGTTTCTCTGGAGAACCTGAACTAATACCTAGGGATTCTCCAGTGGGTAGAAGCTGAGTGACCGGGAGGAAGGCAGAAGAAGAGCATTCTGGAGGGAGCCCTGCGGTAGGAAAGAGCTGGGCCCTTTCCGGGCATGGGGGGAAGACCAGTGTGGCTAAAGCTTCCAGACAGGAGAGGCTGACATGGAGGCTGCGGTGAGCTGGGCCCTTCCTGCAGGGTGTTGCTCTCCTTCATGGCCCAGCACAAATGCCATCTCCACCTGGAAGCCTCCCCTGGTCACTGACAGTTGGACTCATCCCCGTCTATCTCAGCTCCTTGCCACTTTTGCCAGGCTGATAGCTGGGGCAGTTTCTGGCCTCCAATAGATGTCTGCTGAGTGAATGACTGAAAGAGGGAACAAGGGTGGTGGGAGGGAGGTGTGCAGGCTGGGACAGTCCCAACAGGGGGACTGAGAAGCAGGACTGCTGGTGGCTGCAGGGGAGCAGGCTGACCTGGACAATAGTCAGGATGGTGCTTTACAGACTTCAAGTCACTGCAATTTACTGAGCATACGAAGTGCTTATGGAACAAAAGCAACGGAACGAAAGTATTTGGACTTAGATTGTGTCAGAAGGATCAGCACTGCTTCATGAAGCCTCTTCTAGTTACAGACCCACCCCCACACAAATGCACACGAATGTCACGTGGTAACACCTCTTTTTGTGATCATGACAAAAAAGTTTGAAACCCTCAGAATTAGGATATAGATTTGGCTTTGAGACCCAATATTACAAACACCTGTGCCTCTCTCCATGGCAATCCAGGCCCAGGGGTCCCGGGCAGGAACCACGACTCCCAGGTGTGTGCCCAGCTCCTTCCTCCAGGTGGACACATGATCAAGATGGTGCCACCCCATCCGTGTTCCAGCCCATGGGGAGAGGCAGCAGGAGAGAGCGTGTCCTTTCTCTTGAAGGCTGCCAGCAGGCAGGGGCAGCTGTTGCCCAACACAGGGTCATCTGGCCATATGGGGCTGCAAGGGAGACTGGGAAATGTGATCTGCGCCTGGTCAGTTAGAAGTGAGGGGTCTTGTTACCACAGACGGGGACAGTGGATTTGGGGCCACCTCTGCTACAGCCAGTTTGAAGAATTGCTGGGACCCATGGGCTTTGGGATGCCCGAGGCTGCAGGCCAACCCTCCTCTCCAGGGCAGGGGGGTGTCCCTTCACTCCCCTACATCTCTCTCTGGACATGGATGGCTCAGCTCCCCAGGCTGCTCAGACTCATGGTTGCTTCCGTGAGGAGTGAAGGAGAGGATTCAGGTGGGTGCAGCCTGCAGCACCGGGCCTGGTACCAAACAAGCCCTCCATGAATGAAGCCATCTGCATCATTATTTTCCTCTCTAAGCCTGCCCCTCCTTCTCCTCCTCACTTAGCTCCATCTGCAGAAGCCCAAGCTGAGCCCCCTACATTCAGCAATTCCCACCTGCAGACTCCCTCCACACCTGCAGATTCAACCAGCCATGGAACAAAAATATTTGAAGAAAATAAAAGAATGGCTGTGTCTGTACTGAATATGAACAGACTTTTTTCTTGACATTATTCCCTAAACAATGCAGATAACAACTATTTACATGATATTAGGCATTCTAAGTATCTGGAGATGATTTAAAGTTTATGGAAGGATGCAGGTAGGTTACATGTAAGTACCACGTCATTTAATGTAAGGGACTTGAGCATCTGTGGATTTTGGTATCCATGAGGGAGTCCAATGCCCACCAGATACTGAGGAATGGCTGTACTCTTCCTCCCAGGCCCAGGGGACCTCTCTTTTCTACAGGACCCTAAAAGAGAGATTAACTATGACCCCTTTTGCCCATAGGAAACTCCTGCATCAGGGATCCCCAAGACCATCCCCAGGTTTCACGATTCACTGGAGGACTCACACATAGTCCTCACATAGTCAAACTTGCAGCTAAGATGTATTGTGGCGAAAGGATATAGAGCAGCTGGGCACCACCAGGCCCCGAGCAGGTCCTCTGGGACAAGGCCAGTGTTGAAGAAACCAGCTGAGGCCAGCTGCCGGGCACAGATTCAGGGAGGTGAGGTGGGGAGGCTGCCCTGCTGGGGCACAGTCTCTGTTGGCATCTGTCATTGGCTGTGATATCGTGATATCATAAGGAATACATATTTGGCCTCTGTCCCTGGTTCCTGACTCAGAGCTTCTAAATCCTGTGGAATTTCCTGAGTGATAGGAGCATCCTTTGTTCTAATGAGGCAGCTCCTGGTGGGCTCTGGGCTAGCCTCCGGACGGGACTGGTTGCCAGGGGAACCAGCCTTGTGACTAGAGGGCTGGGAGTCTCAGCCCCACCCACTGCCAACCTCTGAGGAGGGGAGAGGGGTGAAGGCTGAATCGATCACCAGTGGCCACTGATATAATCAGTCATGCCTATGCCATGAAGCCTCCATAAAACCCCAAAAGGACAGGCTTTGGAAGGCTTCCTGGTGGCTGAACGTGTGGAGAGGCCTGCAGGGTGGCACCAAAGAGGGACAGAAGCCTCTGCCCCTCCCACATGCCTTGCCCCACACATCTCTTCCATCCGGCTGCTCATCTGCACCCTTTTTATAACAAATGGGTCTCCCGCAGTTTTGTGAGCCACTCCAGCAAGGTAATCGAGCCCGAGGTGGAAGTCGTGGGAACCCGGATGTGGAGGCTGGTAGGCAGAAGTACAGGTCAGAACCTGGGATGAGCACCTGGCACTGGAGTGGGGGATGAGCCCGCGAGCCCAACTCCTAACCTGCGGGGTCTATACTATCTCCAGGTAGACTCGCTTGGTATCCACTGGAGAACTGCTTAGTGTGGGAGAGAAGTCCCCACACATTTTGGTGACCAGAGGTGACGTATTCTGTGTTGACGGAGTGAGAATAGAGAACAAAACGGTTTTGGTCCCCCCACCAGAGAGTGACTATAAATATGATTGAGAGGAGATGGAGCATGGAGAGGCCTCCCCCACGACCTGGGCCAGGGAAGCAAATGATCCAGGGAGACCTGGAAGGGACCATCCACCCTCTGGATGGCCTGGCGGGAACCACACAGGAACAGGGGCCTGGTGGTCAGCCCAGTCTTCTCTAGAGACCAACCTATCCCAGAGGGACAGGTATGGAGGCTGCCCACCCTTCCAGAGAAGCAATGTGACAAAGTCATATCCCATGGCAGCTAAGAGCACGGTCCTGGTTTCGCCATTTGTAAAATGGTAAGGGCAGCTGTGAGGCTCAAAAGAAATAATGTGTGTGAAGGTCTGTCCGGCCACTTGCTGGGGAACTTGAGTCAGTGACATGCTCTGGCCCCCATTTCCTCAGCTGTCAGGCACAGGTGCTCCAGCTGCAGGCGTGGTGCTCGCCTCTTCCAGCCTGTTTCCCCACCCATAGGAAGTGCCACGCTCCAAACTCTGGCCACAGCCTCCAAAAATTGCAAGCATCCTCTGCCTGGACATCAAGTCCCTCCACACATCACAGAGGCGTGCAGCTATTGAGCCTTCAGGAAAACGGCTGCTGTTTGCTTACAATCCTTCTTCATCATTCTTTTTAAAGTATAATCTCGCTTTGCAAATGTGTAAGCCCTCGGGGCTAATTAGAGCAACTGTGAGATGTTAGAGCAAGAAAATCTCAAATCTAGCAGAAAACAATTTCTGGATTCATACCTTGGCACTCTGTTCCAGAATCACAACACTGGGCAATCTAGTCCAATCCCTCCACTCACAGATGGGGAAACTGAGGTCTAGAGAGAGGTGCTGACCCACGCTTGGAGATGAGCCAGCCAAGACCCAGCTGTTCTCACTCCTTTTGTGCTTTCCCGGGCACCCGGCTCCCACCCACATTCTCCCACGACTTACTTATGAGAATGCAGAATTCCCACAGTATTATCTGACTGTGGGAGTCACACAGGGGTGACCGCAGACGTGGCAGCTGGCAGCTGACCTTGGAGCAACAGCAAAGCTCCACCGCACACAACCATGTGAGCCAAGGTCAGCCCTTGGAGACTTCTCATCTATTAGTAACACCTGCCTCATGTATCTGTTGGGAGGATTCAGTAACATAAAGGAGGGCGCTGATGAGACCACAGAAATATTAGGGTTTTATCTTCCTTTCCCTTCCTTCTTTAGTTCAAAATATACAAAGTTAGAGTTTTTCTTATCTGTTTTTAGTCAAACATCCCCTCTATGGAGGCAAACACCCCCTCTCCTCTGTGGAGATCAGCCTCAGGCCCAGTGATCAGGTGGGAGGGGAAGACACCTGTTTGCACTTGTGTGCAGTTTGGGATTTTTCTTTTCAATTTAGTCCCAGGCTCTAGTTATGAGGGCCTTGAGAGAAGGCAAAATATAGTCCCTGTCCCCAGGAGGCTAAATGCTTGGGAAAAGCAAGGTGCTAGGATGTGGTGGGCTCACAGTGAAGGAGGGGTGGAGGGCTGGCTGAGGATGGGGCCATGTCAAGGCAGGAAGGTGGGCAGTGGGTGCCTGGAGCACTGGGTTCCAGTGAGCGGCTTTTTGGATGCCACAGCCTTGCCTTTGCTGTCAGTCCCTGGCAGTGCTCTGTTTGCTGCTGGTCCAAGGGGGACCCAGGTTGCTGGATATGATGACAATGGAAGGGTCATTCCAGAACTCAGGGCCCTACCTGGCCTCCAGCCTCACATTACCTGAGCAAACATTGGCCCATTTTTGGCCCAGGAAATCTACATTTCCCTGAAGATTGGGGACACTCATTTGGAGGCTGCACATGGGGCAGACTTGGCTGTCCTCAGCAGGCTGCAGGCTCCTCCACGCCACTTAGAAGAGGCTATTGCAACAACCTGGCACCGAGGCCTGTGTTGGCAATTAACAAGGTGTTGGACAAAACAGTATAACACAAGCCCTCCTACCAGAGAAATGCTGGAGCTTTCCTGCCCTTGAATTGGCCTCCAAGCCTCACAAGCCCCCACTAGGGCCCTCACCACTGTCCTGGCCTCTTGACCATCCTGTCCCCACCTCTGGGACACTCCCTGCCTCCATTTGCCAGGCCTGGGCAACATTCACCCAGCTGCACATTAGCATAGTTTGGGGGATCTTTGAAAATATACCAATGTCTGGACCCCCAGCCCAGAATGACACCAGACTCTCTGGGAATGGGGCCCAGGGTCTACAATCCCCCAAATGCTTCTTGTGTACAGTCAGGGCTGAGCCATCCCTACTTTCTTTAGAGCCCAGCTAAAGTCTCGTGCCCCCAGGAAGCCTTCGTGGGCACACCCCTGAGCAGTAGCCCTCCTCTGACTGCTTGTGGCCGACAGGAGCATAGTCACTGGGCCCTGGTGACAGCCTGGTTTGACTTGGAAGCAGAATGCTCCTTACTAGCTGGGGATACTTGGTCAAGTTACTGACCCTAACTGAGACTCAGTTCCCTCATCTGCAAATTGGGCTTTAATGATAGTATCACCTCATGGGCTGATGTAAGCTATCTCCTTTCCCAGGGTCTTGTACATAGCAAGTGTTCAGTTGTCAGTATTATCATTTCCAAGAAACAGTAGAGCTTCATGTGCCTCGTACAAGTTAGCTCATGGTGTGTGACAGCCAACTGACTCTCTGATTCCAGTCTCAACATCCGCCCCCCACTACCACTGCATGGCTCCTCCATTTCCAAAACTGCAGGTTCCTACAAGCCCAGCGAAGACCTGGTTTCTAGGGATCTCTGTTCCCATCTCCACCCACTGCCTCCTTCACCCTTGCTGCTGGGAGCAACTCCTCAGCAAATCGCATCCCTCCTTACGCTTCCTTCCAGGGAGACTCCTGAGCCTCCAAGTCTGACCTTGCTGGTGACAGTGAGAGACAGTGGCTCCTACTTGCAGGCAGCTCCCCTCCCTGAGGACCAGCTCCAGCTAGGTGGGAAGAGCCTGAGGGCGTAATCGGACAGGGCCTGCCTTTGCCTTTGGAAATCATGCCAACCAATTTTCACAGGTGATCCTTGCGAGATGAGTTACTCTCTCCATCCATCAGATGATTTGGCCAAGGTCACAGCTAGCAAGCTCTCAAACTACGGCCCACAGGCCACATGAGGCAGTGTGAATTGTATTTGTTCCCATTTTGTTTTTTACTTCACAATAAGATATGTGCAGTGCGCATAGGAATTTGTTCATAGTTTGTTTTGTTTTTTAAACTATAGTCCGGCCTTCCAATGGTCTGAGGGACAGTGAACTGGACCCCTGTTAAAAAGTTTGAGGACGCCTGCAAGTGCAGAGTCCCTGTGCCAGATTCCACACCCCTCCATGCAGCACGAGGATCAATTGAAAGGAAGATGTGCCTAGTGAGGGCATGGGCAAGGCCTGTGAGCAGAAAAGTCACAGGATGATGACAACAGTCCCCCATCTCTGCTAATCAAAAGGATAAAAATGAGACATATGGTTATTCTGCCAAACTGGCCATGCTTTTTAAAAATTAGAATTCATAATGCTGACAAGCATCTAAGGAGCCCGATTCTTGCATGGCCTGCTGATAGGATTGTCTCTATTGGTTTCACCTTTCTGAAAAGCAACCTGGTAAGATGGAGGGGAGGTCTTTCAAATGCTCGTGCCTTTGATGAAAATGTTCTGAAACTAGATTATGGTGATGGTTGCACAACATTGGGAAGGGACTAAATGCCAGTGAATTGTGCTGTGCTTGAAAATGGTTCAAACAGAGTGTGGTGGTTCATACCTAATATCCTAGTGCTTTAAAAGGTCTGGGAGACCTGGTGAGACCCTGTCTCTAAAAAACAAAAAACAAACAAAGAAACATGACGCCAGTTCTTGAAAAAATAAATAAAATAGTTAAAATGATAACTTTTCTGTTCTATGTATTTTACCATAATTTTAAAAAAGCGTCCTTTCACTCAGCCATTCCCTATCCGGCCTAGGGAAACAATTCAAAGTGGACCCAACTTCATCTCGGTGCTATTTATGTCAAGGAACAGGAAATAACAGAAATGTCCATAAGGAGGGACTTGGTTAAATTCGTCAGATCACATTCATATTGTAGAATCGTAGGCACCTATTAAAGTCATGTCTTCAAGTAAACTTCAAGAATACAGGAAAGATTTATAATATGTTCAATGAAGAAAACAGGACATAGTTCTCTGCTTTGTGAAAGAGATGTATTTATTGGCATATATACAAATATAGGCTGCAAGTGTATTTGCAATAATACCACAAATATTTGAAGTTGGTCCTCCCTGGAGAAATCAGCCCCTCCTGCCCCCCAGACCTCCCCAAGATCTGAAGATAAGGGAAAATGCTAACTCAGAGAGTCAGGACCATAGGATCTCATTTGCGAATGCTATTTTTGTACCAAAAAATAACACCAAAGAGAAGAAGAAGCAGAGTATTGCCAGCAGGTGGTGTTTATAAAGTTTTTATTTTCCATTTTCTTAAAAATAACATTTGATTTCCTTTATGCATGAGTGGAGTGTACTTGTTTCTTTAGGCTGAGTAATAGGCAGATAAAGACAACAGGAGGCGGGGTCCCCAAGTGGAGGTGGGGGTCGGGGTGTGAGGGGACAGGGTGCAAGGGGGGGAAAGGGGAGGAGGAGTGACCCGGGGGACGCTTGAGTGTCCATTGACGCACACACTGTCTAACACTTTTTCAATGTTTTTAAAAGACATCTAAAATTACTGAGAGATACAACTTCAGCACTTACATCTACAGATGGAAATCCAAGCACTTGCACACAATTCTTAACTCTAAGCTTGTTGCATGTCACACAGTTTAAGTAGGCTTCAGCCTAGAAAGCAGTTTGCTGTGCTTGGAACTTCCTCAGGATGGCGTCAGTCTCCTTTTGCAGCCCCAGTGTATCTTCCCTGGGGCTCCAGCCAGCCCACAGCCTTGAGATGACCCGGGTGTCAAAAATCAGCCATCCCTTCTCCCCAAGGCCTGAGGGCTCAGGCTTTGGTGAAGCGAAGGCAAGACCCACCGGATGACATTGGAAGCACACAGAGCTCATGAGAGGCTGAGTGGGAGGCCTATCCACCGAAACCAGGCGGGCTGCAGGGAGGTGTCCACCTTCACACGCAGTAGCCCATTGGAACCCCAAGGGCAGCCAAGATGACCTGCCCCACTCTCATCCTCAGCCTCCTTCCTATGCTCCTCAGACCTCTGTCCCCATCAGCCTTGGCTCCTCTCTGAGTGGTCTCTCAAGGCACATTTGTTTTCTCTATTCTCAACCCACCCAATCTTAGACATTTGTCTCTCCCAACAGCCATGGGCCAAGGGGCATGGGAGCCCAAGGGCAGCTCCAGAGCCCGGTGTCCTTGTAACATTTGGTGGAGGCCCTCTCAGAGCAGCCTAAGCCCAGGGAGAGGTGCAGGAAGGAGCAAGGGCATGGGGGGGGGGAGTAAGGGGGGGCAGAAGGTGCTGGGTAGCAGACGGCTTGGTCACGGACAACCACCCTAGGAGCTGAGGAAGGATCAACTAGTAACCTTGCTCCTGAGAAACCCTTAAACTTGTCTAACAAGAAGTGACTTGGAGGCCTTCAGCCCCACTGGGAATAGCTGCTTTTGTCTACCTTTGGGGAAACTCCAATCTCAGTGGGGAAAAAAGCAATGTGGGGCTTCAGAGAGAGGCAAAGTTGGACCCCTGCAATCCCACCCCCACTCCCAGGGGCTAGTTCAATGCCTTTTGCTTTCTTACTAAAACATATTTACAAGGTCAGACAAACATGCACAACCAGAAGACCCAGAGACATAGAGAGAGCGCATGTCCCCCAGGAGAGGAGGGCGACTGTGAGAGGAGGACATGCCCCTTCCTTCCCCTAGCACCTCCCCCCCTCCACAGCATCCTTAACAGCCACTCTCAGGAGGACAGTTCCAGAAGCCCAGCTGGGGCAGAGGGAAGAGACAGACTCTGTGATCCTAGGGGGAGCAGGAAGTTTCAAGTCACTCCAAGTCAGAGGAGCAGCTTTGACTGCCACAGAGAGCAGAGGGCTGATGCGGGACAGCATTTCCCTGAACTCAGCCAGGGGCAAGAGGGAAGAAGTGGGGGGCGGAGAAGGGACAGGAGGAAGAGGGGACTGGGGATCTGGAGCAATACCTCGGCGATCAGAACTGTGCTGTGGAATGGGAAGCGGTTTATGGGGCTAAGTGAAGTTTTGTTATTTTCCCTAAGAAGGACTTGGAAGGTGCCGCTCCCAGGGTGGAGTGAGGGGGGGAGGGGCGGGGGACAGGGCGAGGCTCTTCTGAAACGTCAACAGAGCTCTGAGGACACTGGCAGAGGCTGGGAGAGCCGGGCAGGGAATCTTGCTCTGGAGCCTCACCGCATTGACCACGCACCCCACAGGCCACCCAGGGAACAGGGCCCTGCTCACACTCCCAGGCCACCTGGTTGGCCCCCAGGTTCACACACATGCACACGCACACACACATGCACACACATATGCACACGCACGCACACACACTGTGCTCACCATGCACTGAAAGGTAGGTATCAGAGGCCCAAGTCTGGGTAAGGAATTCTTCAGCAAAGTGTTAATTTGAATTTGCTTCAATAAGGAAGAATTGGACAGAATGGAGCAAACAACAACAAACCAAGAAAACCCAGGGACGTCTCGTCTGGGTGAAAGAGCTCCCACCTGGTCAGGAGATGGGGTAACAGTGAAGTGTGGCCTTAGACCAGGCTGCGCCAGTCCTGTCCCTCTGACTTGTCACTGTTCCCACACACGACAGAGCCTGGGGAAGCCCCTCCACAGGGCAGCACTAGGGGACCCTCAGAGGGGGCAGAAGGGAATCTAGGGATTGAGAGGAGTGGGGCTGGGAATGGCCTAAGGGAGTCTCTGGGGGAGATGGGCAAAGATCTTGGTCTCATGAAGGCTGCAGCTTCCAGCTGCTTCTTCTTTACAGAGTCTCAGGGACAGGTCTTTCTATTGGTCTGGGAAGGACAGGAGTATTGAGTTAAGAGGTTGGGAAGAAGGTGGGCACACACACACCCCTTGCCAAGACCCAGGACCCTCAGCTGTTGCTCCTGGTCCTTGGGCTCCCTGGGGTGCAAAAGGCGATCCCAGCAAGAAAGATGGAGGCGGGAGCACCACCCCAAGGGCTACCAGGAGGGAACTCACCTACAAAACCACCTACCCAATCTCCCCAAGAGAGAAGATCACAGCCACACATGGGACACAGAAAGGGCCCAGACTACTCCAGGATCTGGCATTCAGGGCTGCCCATCACTGCTCTTAGAAGCTCTCCCCAGAAACTCCAACTGCAAACTCCCCTGCTGAGTGGACCCCTCCTCCTCACCCTGCTTCCCCACCCGCACCAATGGGAAGGACCTTGGATGACCAGTCCCCTCCCTGCCTCTCAGCTTCTGCCCCCAGCTCCTTCTTGGCCACGTTGAGTCACTCTGGCCTGGATTAGGAGAGTTTCTCCAATGCTTGGGGATCCAAGAAAGGAAGGGGCGTGGCTGTGGTTGGGTGTCCTAGCCTGTCTCATCTGAGGCTGGTGGAGGTGTCATGCCAAATCAGCCCAGTTTGAGGAGGACCTCTAGCCAGTAGACAGCTCCCTCCCTCCCTCTCCTCTGCCGTGGGGACAGGCTGTAGGCCACAGCCTGACTCTCGAAGGGAGGGTAGAGGGCAGCAGGGCTAAGGGAGACAGGGTTGGGGGTGATAGGGTAGGAATGGGACCCCGGGTGACAGGGCTGGGTTGGGGGCATCTCAATCCATCAACCTGTCAATGTGTGTATGTGTGTGAATGTGTGTATTTTAAAACCAACAACAAATGGAAAGAAAAGAGCTACAAGGAGGCTGAAGGGGACTTTGGGTGACTCGCTCTGCCAGGAGTAGTGTGGATCAAGGACACGTTTGTCAACGCATGCCGCACGCACACACACGCACTCATTCATCTCAGCTACACATGCCACACGCTCGCCATGCACACTCACACGTCCAGTCCTCCCGGTTGGAGCCAGCGTCCTTCTGACTACATTTTCCAGATCCATTCGCCAAGCTGCCCGCTTCTGCTCAGGTCCCTGCCGGCTGGCCCTGGCCTCGGCTCCCGGGGCCGTCTACCAGATGTAGCCTCCGTCGTCTGCCTCGCCTGCCTCACCCTCCTCCTCCTCAGCCTCCTCGCCTCCTTCCTCCGGCTCCTTCTCCTCCTCATCCTCCCAGCCGACACCACTCCCAAAGTCCCCTGAGAAGCCCACGATGTCATCTGTGAGGGGAACAAGTCACTGGGTGGGTTGGAGCCCTGCCACACAGGCCCTCCCAGGCCCCCTGGCACAGGCCCTGCCCTTACCACAGTCGGGGCTTCCGTGCACACGCGTGCCAGTCAGCTCCAGCCCCAGCTGGTCCACACACCAACAGTCACCGCTGCTCTGGTCACATTGCATCTTCCGGTAGTAGCCATCCTCGTCACAGCTCGGGATGAAGCCACCTGAGTGGGACAGGCCCGAGTGGATCAGAGAGGGGTCTGGGACGTGGGCTCCTCCGAGAGGCAGACTTGGAGCTGCAGGCATGAGCAGGAGGCCAGATGCCTCCAGAGCCTAGCCAGGCACACACTGACCACCCAACAAGCCTAACCACCAGGGCTAGACACTGTCCACAGTTCCCTCCAGCTCTACTCACTGGAGATGAGAAAACCACTTCCTTAAACGACCTTCCCTGAACTGGCCCCCACTTGCTCTTACTGTTCCTGGAGTTGGAGGTCCCTGTTTTCTAGGATGGCCAGTCTCATGCCCAATCCTTGCACTGCTCCCCTGGCCTGGCTGCCCGTTGACCAGGATGCTTGGCCTTCTCTCGGCCCTCTGCATCTGCCCTGTTCACTCTCTCCCTGCTGGACCTGAACTGCTGCTCCTCTGTCCACCCAACAGATGTCTTCTGAGATGGGCTCTGCCCAATTGGTGGGGGAAGAGACTCACAGAAAGAATTATAATACCGGGAGCCAAACCAGCCTGTGCTAAAGGTTTATGAGGCCAGGCACCTGTCCTGCCTCCAGCCCTAAGCTGGGCTAGGATTATTGCTGCCTTTCCTGGGCTGTCACTCGAGTGTTTGGTGAGTACGTGAGTTATCTGCTGTGGGGGGCCCGCCCGTAAACTTTACTCATAGTCCTGCTGAAATGAACTGAACGTAACGGAATGGAAGGTTTTAGGATCCTTCTGTGTCCCAACCTCCAGCCCTGGACGGGCATAATATGAGCACTTAAAACATGCTTACTGAGGGGCAGATGGGAGACCTTGACACACCATGTGGAGAAACAGGAAGGGAGCTTTCCTCTCTGCACTCCCGGGTCAGGGCTTCCTCTGGCTCAGCATTTGCCTTAACGCCAGGGGTCCGAGCCCCTCTGGGTCCCTCCCCGGGGTGCCCAGCCCAGCTTCACCTGGCTTCTTTTTGGCAGCCTCCTGGATCTGGATGCGCTCCAGCTCGGCCAGGCAGGGGGGCTCTGTGGAGAGAAGCAGCCTCTGACGGGCTGTCCCATGGCGCTGGTGGGACACACCGAGCCCTTTCAGGCTTAGAACCCAGGCAGGGGCTCTGCAAGATGAAAGCGCCCAGGCTCTGATGCAGGGACCCCCACGGTGGCAGTCAGGTGCACTGATCCCTCTGAGACCCCAAAACAGGTGCTGGGGCTCTGCGGGGTATAGAAACTCAGTTTCTAATTAAAGAAGCCCACCCCATAGCTACGACGACCTGTGGTCCTCCAGAAGCCCAGGGCTCTCTGAGAGCGTTAGAACCCCTAAGGATGAATAAACAGGATTAAGAAGAGGAGCTCAGCAGCTAGGGCACCAGCCACATACACCAGAGCTAGTGGGTTCCAATGCAGCCTGGGCCCGCCAAACAACAATGACAACTACGACCAAACAAAAGCCGGGCGTTATGGTGGGTGCCTGTAGTCCCAACTACTTGGGAGGCTGACGCAAGAGAATTGCTTAAGACCAAGAGTTTGAGGTTGCTGTGAGCTGTGACACCATGGCAGGGAGACATAGTGAGACTTTGTCTCAAAAAAAAAAAAAAAAGAAAAGAAAAAAAGAAAAGAAAAGAAAAGGCGACGGAGTGAACACAGACACCGCAGAGTGAGAGCCCCCAGGAATGTTACACAGAACCACCTAACAACATTTCCATCAACAGTGCATGTGTGACAATGGTCTTATAAGATTATACGGTATTTTTATAGTACCTTTTCTGCGTTTAGATATTTACATACACAAATTCCATTGTGTTACAGTTGCCTACAATACTCAGCACAGTAACACCCCTAGGTGTGCTAGGCTAGACCCCGTAACCTGGGTACGCAGGAGGCTGCACCATCTAGGTCTGTGTAAGTACACTCCAGGTCTGCAGTGACAAAATTGCCTAAGGAGACATTTCTCAGAATGTATCCTCATCTCAAGTGACACGTGAGTGAAACTGGAAGCCAATCTCTAATTTGTCTGTGACCTTGGGAAGTCCCTGCCTCTCCAGGCTGGAGGCCTGCCTGCCTGCTTGTAAGATGAGAATGGCTCCCAGGTTGCCCCCAAGAAGGCTGTGGTGCAGGTGACAGGACGCACTGCTGCAGCCTGGAAAGTCAGGGTGCTGGGGCGATGCAGGTGGCAGAGGACTGGGCAGTTGGGGGCAGTGAGATCAATCACAATACCTCACCTTTGCAGAGGGTGCTCTGCACAGACTTTCTCAGTTCATCCTCACAACAGTCTCTGAGGTAGGTATTGTCATTTACCAATTCAGATGATGAAATGGAACTTGAAAGACTGGGGGGCCAAACCAGCCGATGCTGGAGGTCTAGCCAAAGCCTGGGCCCCTGGCCTTGGCTGCTGTCCACTTCCCCGACAGGACAAAGAAGGCAGCCTGTGCGGCAGAGCACCAGGGCCTATCCTGGTTCTGGCCAGGCAGGTCAGTGGACCTCTCCGGATCTCAGTTTCCCCATGGATGATATTTGTCATGTAGCCTAAATGATCTCTAAGCACATACTCACCTCTGATTCCAGGTATACTCGGCTAACAAATGCCACCATATCTCTAAGACTGATAACCTTGTAATCGCATATTTAAGGCACAGATTGTGAGATATGCCCAGAGTGGAATTACTAAGGAGCAAATGCGTCTTTGGCTCTAAGACCCTCACTTGCACAGCTCCTTCTCTGCAAGGGGCCCTAGAAATTTTACATTTGTAATTTTTCACACTCTTTTTTTTTGGGGGGGGGGGACAGAGTCTCACTCTGCCACCCTGGTAGTGCTGTGGCATCATCATAGCTCACAGCAACCTCAAACTCTTGGGCTTGATTAATTCTCTCGCCTCAGATTCCTGAGTAGCTGGGACTATAGGTGCCCACCACTCTACCCAGCTAGTTTTTCTATTTTTAGTAGAGACCAGGCCTTATGCTTACTTAGGCTGGTCTTGAACTCCTGAGCTCAAGCAATACACTTGCCTTGGCCTCCCAGAGTGCTAGGATTACAGGCACGAGCCACCCCCCCACCCCCACCCCCGGCCTTTCACATTCTTCCTTAAAGAAGGCCTCCAAAAGCCGGTGAGCTTCAGGACCCATGAAATCTGGACCTGCCTCGGAGCCTGCCAAGGAAGGTAAAAGTGCTGGCTTCTCTGGGCTTAAGACATGGGTGAGGCCCTCAAAGAGTGCAGAAATGGGTGAGCTGGAAACCTCTGGGCCCGGAGAGGTGACCAAGAGGGAGCCACTCTGACTCCCAAAGAGAGAACAGAGCTCAGGGCAGAGCCTGCACTGGAGGGCTGGGGGCCGGGAGAGGGGCCACACTCACTCTCCCTCCAGAAGCAGAAGCACCACTCAGCAGTGGAGACCCGGCCGTCCTTGTAGGTGTCGCAGGAGTTGAAGAAGGGGCGGATGCAGACCTCGTACTTGTCCAGGTTGATGGCGGCTAGCTCTGCCTGGTCCAGGAAGAGGTCAGCACTGGTGTCCAGCTTGGAGAACATCCAGCCAATGGAGTCCTTGCAGCTGGCCCCCAGGCTCTTGTCCAGCCCTAGAAGACCAGGATTCAGACAAGCCCCCTCTGCCTGCCCCTCACCTCCCACCCTGCACCCCTCCATCAACCCCAGCCCTCTGCTCAGGGTCAGGGCAGTTTGGAATCTAACTGTGGGGTTGAGAAACTCAAGAATGGCCAGAGATCCTGCCCTCCACCCCACATGGGGGCCTCACCTAAACCACTCAATACTCAGTTTTGAAAGCCCTTCAGGGAAAATAATTCCTACTTTCCCTTAACTACCCATTTCAGGGATAAGCCCTTTCCACCCAGGCTAAGAAGTTCTTCCTACCAGATAACCCATATCTCTCCTGCTCTTGTACACCCTACTGACCTACTTTTCTTCCAGGGTTAAAGCTCTTTTCAGGGCGTGGATTGTAGGGCCTGGGCTCTGGCAGGAGGAAGCAAGGGTGGGCTGGAGCACATGTTGTTGGCCCCTTCCCTGTCCCCTCCCTCCTCCCAGACAGAGCACCCAGCTTCCGTACCACCAGCCGGGCTGGCCACACTGCTGGCTGAGCCATTCTGCTTGGAGTTCTCATGAAGGAGCTGGAACCAGTCCCGCAGCCGATCTCCCAGGTCAGCTAGGTCCTGACCTGTGCAGGTCTCTGCAGTCAGCAGAATAGAGAGAAGGGTTTGAGGGTGAATGTAGAATAAAGCAGCAAACTTGACCTCTGCCTCAGATCCTGTCCTCCAAGCCGGGGGCTGGGAAGTGGGCAGGGATGTGGGCATGGGTGGAAATCAGGCGATCCTCACCCTCCTCTCTACCGAACCACATCCTCCTCCTCCTCCTCCTCCTCATTCCTTCCTAGAGCAAAAACACACAGCCTAAATTCCCTGTGGCCGAGTCCCTCCCTCTCCCACCTTCCAGACCCCATGGGGCAAAGGAGGCTGAGGCTCTGTACAGGTTAACCAGGGCCTCTGCCCCATGGGTCCCTCAGGCCTTTCTATGTTTTTGCCACTTCTCCCGTTTTGCTCTGAAAACCTTTTACAATCCTAGAGCCCTAAAGGAGAAGCCCAGGTGGCCCTGGCAATGTGGCCCCAGCCAGCCTGGCCCTTTCATTACCTGGTTTGCCATCAGTGGTGGAGGCTGCAGCCTGCTCTGTGGGGCAGGGACAGGGGCCCTGGCACTTCACCGTCAGTTGCTTGCTGCTCAGGCACGCCTGCTGCTCCAGCTTACACTGCACAAGAAGAAATGTGCGCTGCAGGGGCTCCAGGTATCCTCATGCCTCCCATCTGCCCTCCCCGGTGGAGCACCAGGAACACCCTGAAAGGCCCTCCTAGTCCCCCTACAGGTCAGAGTGCACAGTGAAGAGGCCAGAGGCCCAGGAAGGGAGTCCCAGGTCCCAGTCCCAGCCATCACAGCCCCCATGAATCCTGCTCCACCCAGCCTGCCCTGTGGAAACATCTGTTCTTCTCAGGGCACCTATCTGCCCACCTTCCTCCTTACCCCTGTCATCCTGCCTGTCACCTGCTGCCAACTCTCCTGGCCTGTCCTCCTCCTCCCCGTTGTCCCTTGGTCCCTGCGTAACTGGCCATTGCCCTCCTTCAACAGTCTCCCACGTAGCCCAGGGGCTTTTCTCAGCTATGGTAGCAAACTGCCATACTCTGTTGACCATCTACCGACTCACGGCCTTCCCCTACAGCTGCTTCTGCCGTGGCAGTTCGCCAAGGCCAGTTCCTGAGAGCAGTCCATTCATTCCTTGCCCTTAAAGCCTGTTGCCCTGGTCGTATCTGTTTCTCCTTGTGGGATGGCCGCTAAGGTGAAACGGGTCATCACAGCCTTTTACAACATTATCTCACTGGGTCCTGACAGCTGGGTGGAAGGATTGTGTTTCTCGTGCTCAGCAGAGACATCAGGCTGCAGAGAGGCTGGTGACTTGCCCAAGGCCAGGGGCTGGGAGGAAAGTCAGGTGTCCTGATGACTCTGCCTCCCTGCAGGACAGCATGACAGCTTCCTTCCCAAACCTTACTTTGCCCCAGCTTGTGGGACATTGGCTCTTCTGCTTCTCCCTCTGCCAGCTCGTCCCAGCTCCTCCATGTCCCTCCCACCTATAAGTGCAACCTCTGGGCCTCTGGCTCATTTCTCTCTCCTCTCCCTCCCTGCTACCTGGGTGACCTCATCTCCTCAGCAACTTCAATAATCAGCCAGGACAAGTGACCCTTAAATCTACACCTCACCCTAAGAGGGCTCCTCAGCCCTGGAATCCTAGCCGACCAGTCAGGGTCCTCCAAAACCAAGAAGTTCCCAACTCCTTGTTGCTGGTAACATCCGTCATTAGCTCTTGCTAATGGTACTTTCTATGGCACTTCAAGGTTTATAAAATGCTTTCACAAGTATTGTCTCCTGGCTCGGTGCCTGTAGCTCAGCAGCTAGGGTGCCGGTCACATACAGTGGGGCTGGCGGGTTCAAACCCGGCCCAGGCCTGCCAAACAACAATGACAACTACAACCAAAAAATAGCCAGGCGTTGTGGCAGGGTATAGTCCCAGCTAGTTGAGAGGCTGAGGCAAGAGAACTGCTTAAGCCCAAGAGTTTGAGGTTGCTATGAGGGAGCTGGGATGCCACAGCACTCTACTGAGGGCGACAAAGTAAGACTCTGTCTCAAATATATATATATATATTGTCTTGTGTAATCTTCACAAAAATCATATAAGGTGAAAATTGGTTCTCCCTATCACAGTTCCTCCTCCCCCCGCCTTCTCATGGAGAATTATTTCTTCCTGCCCCAGAACATCCATGATTGCTGTTAAGACCATTGCCACGATGCGGATGTCCTTCTTTTTTCACTGCCTATCAACTGGACGCCAGAGCTCCTTCCGCCCACTGCCCTCAGTACTGTCACTCACTCTGACCTGCACCTAACCTGTCCACATGCTGCTTCCAGGCCCCACCCCTACCTGCACCTGCCTGAGGTCGGGTACAGGATCTCCAACTCTCAGGGAGCCCCAGCCAGGGCGGCAAGCATCCCTAGTGTGCTTGGCTGCTTGGACTGCATTGACCTTGCTGCCTGGCCCACATCCATCCTAGAACACCCTTGGGAGGCCCTGGCTAAATTGTCCTCTCTGTGCGCCTGCCCTACCCCCCAGGGCTGGCCCCTCACCACCGAGCTGTAAGTGTGGCCATCAGAGCCGCAGACAGAGGCAAGCTGGGCCATATGACAGGGTTTACAGATGGAATCTTTGTTTCCGTGGAGTTTCATTGTAGGCGGCTTAATCCTACAAGAGACGGTGGGGAGGACATGGGGAAGAAGGTAAAGAGGAGGAAGGGAAGATTCAGGGGACCCATTCCAACAAGAAGTGGCCCAGGTTTCTACTGATCGCTGATACCCCCTCTTTGCACCTGCACCCTCCTCCCTATCACCTCCAGCCAGGCCCTCCTCCAGCTCAGAAGGATGGAACCAACTTGGCAGGCACAGAACCCCCCAGATTCCCCGATTCCAGGGGTTACTGAGTCCACCATTGTTTTTAGGTAGCAGATCCAGGTCTGGCTGTAAGAGGGTAATGAGACCACATCTCATAGAATGAGACCACATCAGAAATTGCAGAGTTATGGCCCACAGGCCATGCATGTCTGGCCCATGGGGCCATATTTGGCCAATAAACAATATATATATTTTTTCTTTTGCAGTTTTTGGCCGGGGCTGGGTTTGAACACGCCACCTTTGGCATATGGAGCTGGTGCCCTACTCCTTTGAGCCACAGGCACTGCCATCAATATATTTTTTTAATTAAGTTGTTCACCAACATTTATAAAATGGGAGAGTTCACATAAAAACCTGGATTCCTGGGCGGCACCTGTGGCTCAGTGAGTAGGGTGCTGGCCCCATATACTGAGGGTAGTGAGTCCAAACCTGGCCCCAGCCAAACTGCAACAAAAATATAGCCAGGCGTTGTGGCAGGCACCTATAGTCCCAGCTACTTGGGAGGCTGAGGCAAGAGCATCACCTAAGCACAAGAGCTGGAGGTTGCTATGAGCTGTGACACCACGGCACTCTACCAAGGGGGACAAAGTGAGATTCTGTCTAAAACAAACAAAAAAACCCTGGATTCCTGGTCTTTCCTAGGAAAATGGAAGATGGTGGCAGTCCTAGAGCTATGTTCCCATGTACCCATAGCAGGCCAAGCCCATAAGCCCTGGACCCCATCCACTGGGCCTGTGCTCACCAGAGTGGCACGTCATAAGCACTCACCATGCATTACACTACCTGCCAGGTCCCGGCAGGCACCAAAGATGGCAACCTTAAGTCTAATCATCTTTGGTTCAGGAGAAAGGAGAGGGAAACAGGACCTTTTCCAGGGGTCTTAGAACCAGGAGGATCTCATCCTTGGACTAGAGCTAAGGCCTCCTCAAATGCCCCTCACTCCTTCCTCCTCCACAAGCTACAAGCTCTCAGAAGATACAGCCTTAAGTATTTCACAAAGTCCCTACATGTCAGAGAAGGAAGGAACCTCAAATTATCCCGTCTAATCTATTTGTCTTAGAGATATTAGGAATATGGACACTAGGAGAACTTGCGACTTTCCCTGGATCCCACAGTATTGGGGTGTGGCTTCCTCCTCACTTGTGTCTTAGATGACTCACTTTAGGGGCAGGCAGCTGCCATGTTGTAAGGACACTCAAGCATCCTTGCAGAGAGGACCACATGACTAGGAACTGAGGGCTCCCACCAGCAGCCTGAGAGTCAGCTTGGAAGAGGATCCTCCAGCCCCAGCCAATCCTTGAGATGAAGCAGCAGCCCCAGCCAGTAACTTGACTGTAACGTCCTGATAGACCCAAGCCAGAACCATCCAACAGGACCACTTCTGGATTCCCGACCCTTAGAAACTATGTGACATAATACATATTTGCTGTTTTAAGCACTAAATTTTGGGGTAAATTATAGCAATAGATAAGTAATTCATAGGGAGAGGGTCGGTCAAGCCATATGACAGGGTTTTTTTTTTTAAAACAACCCCTCCTGGGTTGCCGTCTCCCCAAGCCCCCTACCTGTGCTCCAGCTTCTTGCGGCTGATGCACATGGCCCGCTGGTAGCCCTGGGCGATGCACACCTTGTGGCGGCTGCACTTCACCTTCTGGCAGGGGTCCTTGGTGGTGTCCAGGGCTACAGGAACACAGCCCAGAACACAGGTCACCTGGGGGAACCCAGAAAGCCCCAGCCCTACTTCTGAGCTGCGAGACCCCTCCCTCAAACAGCCCTTGATAACTGAAGCTCCTGAGCCATCAGGTCCTGGCTGCTAAGCAGTCCCCAGGGCCAGGGTTAGGCCTTGTCCTCTGGTCTCCAGGCTTCTTGGTGTCAGTCACCTTCCCTCACCTGGGAAGGGTGTCTTACCTTCATCTCCTTGCTGATTGTCCTCCCAGCTCTTGATGTAGTCATCCTAGAGGGGACAGAGAATGACAGAGGGTGAGGGAAGGGCTAAGATGCATACCCCAGAGGTGCCACATTGCAGGGCCAAGGAGGGGCCAGGCCAGGCCACTGCAACTTGCTGCCATCCTGGTAGCTGCCTAGATAACCCCATTCACCCTGCCAGCTACCTCTCCCAAACCTCTGTCCCCCCTAAACCCATGCTCAGAATCTGTTCCAGCTTCTCCCACAAGTTCCTTATCCTCCCATGCCACGCCGGGTGCTGGCAGGGAAGGAGAAAGCAGGGCAAGGGTGTGGAGGGCCAGGCGGGAAGAGGGGCGTGCCCTGCAGAGATGTCACACACAGTGGGGCATAGCCAGTATACTCACCTCCACCTCCTAGAGATCAGGAAACAGCAGCAGGCCACAGGAAATGGAGCAGGAGGAGAAAGGGAGAGAGGAGGGGACTTCAATGTGACACGGTCCACTGGGACCCCTTCCCTCATCTCATCATGTGGCTGTGGGTGGCAGGCCTTTAATAACCAGGTCCTCTGAACCCTCAGCTCTCCAACTGGAGGCCAGAGAGCCTCAGGCAGTCCTTAAGAGCAGCAGGGACCCGTGGATATGAATGGGCAAGGCACCTTCACCCCAGCCCAGACCCGGCCCCACCACCCAGACAGGTGTCTGGAGGACCCATGCTTCGTGGAAACAGTGACTCTTATGCCTGTGACATGGGTGCCCCCCAAACAGTGTACTTTCTCCCTTCTGCCAAGTTCCCTTCCTCGGCAGTCCCCTCTCCAGACCCCTAGCCATCAGGCCCTCTTTTCCAGGCCAGAAGGGGACAGTTTTTTCTCAAGTCTGGCTCTTCGGCAGTGGAAGGCAGTGCCACTGGTGATGGCTTCCTTGTCATCCTAGTCTGGCTTCAAAGCTCAGAGTCAGAGGACCCTGAAGAGGCCCTCCAAGGTTACCTAGTCCAGCCCTCTCTGGGTCAGAAAGCCCAGAGATAGGAAATGACCTGTCTGACATAGGTCTCCCCATCCCAGAACCCAGGTCTCCTGACCCTCAGCACAGACCCCCCCCTCAATATAATATACTGTATAATACACTGTCCCCAAGGCACAAGGGAGACCTTCTCACCCTGCTGTACCAACAGGGGCCTGTGGACCTCAGAGTGGTTATAGGCAGACAGCCTCCCTCCTGACCTGCTCCCTGCCATAAAACCCCCAACTTGTCTGGCTTCCCCCCCTTTCTCCTATGGGGCAGGGACAGTTGCTAAAAACCACCACACATCTCCCAGGGCAGTCCAGGCAGACAGGAAGAGGGCCCCTCAGGCTGGAGGTTGGCAATGCTGAGGGGCACTGTAGGGGGGCTCCATGAGCTGTGGGTAGAGGAGCACAGGAGGCCACATGCAGCAGCCCCCCATACTGAGGATCAGAGAGGTGCCAGGGTGGGAACAGAGGTCTCATGGGGTGTGGGTGGGCAGGGGAAGAGGGCATGGGCTCTGGCACTGAGGGCACCCGTGTGCAAGCAGCACTGGGCACACAGGGGGTCACCCACAAGGGCTTTAAAAATCCAAAGGCTCTGGGCTTCTGAAGCCTTCCCTGGAAATTGGCACGTCTTAGAGCAGAAAGAGTGAGGGCCTCCGGACAAAAGCCAGAAAGGGGCCAGAGCAGAGCAGGCAGTTGGTGTCACTGCTGAGGGACGTGTGCTATGGGCAGGCTCATAACTGAGAGTGTGCTCCTGCAAAAGTGTGTGCCTTTCAGCAGACCCAGGGCATGCATGCACGCGCACAGTCTGCGTTATATAGCATGTGTGTACACAGGTGCGTGTGTGCGTGTATGCTCGCCCTCACTTATGCACATGTGGACATACGCACACATGTATGCGGAATACAAGGACACTTCAAGGCAGTTCACCCAATGCCAGATGGTTTTTATCCAGAAATGAAGTGACAAAATCCACTCTGAGAGCAGCCTCCAGTTTTCACACTCAGGCACCGAGGCCTCCCTCAGGGTGAGGGCAGCAAGAGCGGAGGTCGGAAGGGGGAGGGCAGGAAAGCCAAAGATGTCTCCAAATGGCTCTGCCCTGTCCCTGTAACTCCTGCTTTCACAAGCGTCTCTCTGTCTTTCTTCGGGTGTGTCTCTCCCTCCTCGGGCTCTCTCACTGAGCCTCTCTCCCTACCCCTTCTCTCTGACCACACCTGACCCCCACACATGTGTCTAAGCAGCCGAGTGTCCCTCAGGCCATGGGCCCAGGGGCAGGCAGAGGAGGCTACAGGAGGGGTTTCCTGGGTCCACCTCAGTGCCTGGTTCGAGCTCCCACCCAGTTCCACAGGGCTTGATGTGAATCCTCCTGAGACCCCTTAACAAGCTTTTCAGGAGGCTGGAGGTGCAGGCACCATTTCCCTTGTCTGCTAGGCCACAGGATGCCAGCTAAGACTCAGTCCTTCAGCACCACAGACGGGAAATGGAGGCTGGGAGAGGCCTAGTGGCTGAGGGAGGGTTACAAAGTTTGGGGCAAATGGCCTCCATTACGTTGAGGGTCTTTCCATTGCTCCCGTCACTCCCCGGGACAGGGTGGGGATGGAACAATAAAGAAGAGACAGGGAATATGGCTGGGTTTGGGGAGGCAGATGTGAGTCACTTGCCCTCAACCAATAAGATCTGTGTGCCCCACAACCCACCCACTCAGAACTGGAGTAGGGAACCTGCCCCCTTTTCTGGGCTCTTCTGGTCCCTAGCTTTGGCTGAGGGCCTGCTCACTGCCACACTTTGGCCCGATCCTGCCACCTTCAATCCAGTTAGGCTGTGAGCAGTGTCTCTGGGACTCAGAACAGAGTGGGTTCTCAAAAGTCAAGACCAAGCATTTCTGAACAGAATTTCCAAGGAAAATGGGGATTGGGGAGGGAGTGCTAAGAAAAGGGCTTGCCAGTTTCTCAAGAATGGAAGAAAAAGTATCCAATGTACTCAGCCCTACTATGAAACTAATTTATGGCTTTCATATGAAAGCTATAACCCAGTTACAACCTAAGAATATGGGGAAGGGGGAGAGGGAGGGGAGGGAGGGGGGAGGCTGGGCAAAGGGAGGGTGATTGGTGGGATTACACCTGTGGTGCATCTTACAAGGCTACATGTGAAACTTAGTAAATGTAGAATATAAATGTCTTAACACAATAACTAAGAAAATGCCAGGAAAACTATGTTAACCAGTGTGATGAAAATGTGTCAAACGGTCTATAAAACCAGTGTATGGTGCCCCATGATCGCATTAATGTACACAGCTATGATTTAATTAAAAAAAAAAAAAAGGAAAGGAAAGAAAGAAAAAAGAAAAGGGCTTGCCCAGCAGCTTCGCCCATCTCCCCAACCCCAAGTAAGGGTTAGGCTCTGTTTCTGGCTCAGCCCATAGGATGGAGCCCTTTGTGCAACACTCCATTCTGGCTATAGCTCTTTGCCTCCACTGTGGATGTCCTGTGCTGGGTAGGGTGGTGAGAGGCCTCAGAAGTTCTAGATTCCAGGTTCTCACTTCCAGGAGAGTGGAGCAGCCAGCAAGAGAGAAGGATGAGGAGGAGAGGGCTGGGGGTCTTACAGATCCCTATGCTTCCCTTACCCAGTGCACCTCAGGCAAGTGCCCTGCCCTCCGGGAGCTCAGCACCCGTCTCCTGATTGAAGGTGATGGTGCCTGTGAGGTACCTGGAGTCCAGGAAGCACTCAACAAATCAAAGCTGCTCCAACAAAAGAGACCGTGGACTGTGGGCAGAGGAAACGCAGGAGAGAGACACCACACAAGGAGTCCCAAGAAAGTGGAGAAAGAGAGAGACCATCATGGGGAGAGCAGAGCCCAACGGGGGTGTAAGAATCGCCTCTCAGTGGTTCTGGGGGTGAGTGACAAGGAACTCCTGTGCGTAGCTTGGGAATGGCCATACTGGGGGCAAAGCCCAGGGACACACAAAGGGGTCCCTGAGGTTGGGTGTGGGCTGGCGCCATTTATAACCCAAAAAAGAGGTGTCTGTCGGCAAGTGTGAATAATGCTTTTCAAAGTGAGTCTGATGTCTATTTACAGCACCCAAATGGGCTCATTAGCCATTGTGAGAAATGATCTGATAAGGGCAGCAGGGTCTTCCTAGGAAGTGGAAGGCCTGGTTCCACACTGGCTCTGCTGCCAACCGCATTTGAAATGGGGATTTAGAAGACCCCATCTCTAGTGCTCTGAAGGGAGAGCCAGACTGGAGGGGAGATGGGTACAGGCTGAGATCCAGAGTTCTGGGCTAAAGGAAGAGCACATATATGTAACCTGTTAGCACAACCAGCTCTAATCACAGAGCAGAGCAGAGCAGATGGGGAAGAAAAACTTCTAGAATTTACAAATGCACCATGGCTTGTATTGAATGGTGCCTTAAATGAAGTACACTCTCCAAGTATTTTTATGGGTCTGTCTTCTTTGTACCCTGCCAATCCTGTAAAGTAGGCACAGCCAATAGGATCAATACCCAAAAAAATGAGAAAACTGGCCAGACACAGTGGCTAGCACCTTACTAATAGCAAGGTGGGAGGATCACTTGGGTTCTGGATCAACCTGGGCAACACAGGAAGAACCTGTCTCTACAGAAATATTTTAAAATTAGCCAGGCATTGTGGTGTGCACCTGCAGTCCCAGCTACTGGGCAGGCTGAAGCAGGAGGATCACTTGAGCCCAGGAGATTGAGGCTACAGTGAGCTAAGATTGCACCACTGCACTCCAAGCTGGGTGACAGAGCAAAACCCTATCTCAAAAATAAAATAAAATAAAGAGGTTAACAACATCTTTACAGTAATTACCAGGTGGAAGCATTATGCTAAGCACTTGACATTCATTGGCATGTTTCCTCTTCACAACAACTCTAAAAGAACATTACTATTATTATTTCATTGCTCAGATGATAAAATTGAGGCTCAGAGTGGTTAAGCGACATATGCAGGATCACACAGCAATTGCACAGCATAAGAGTATTGGCATCCAGAACTGATTCCAGAACCTATAAGCCTAACCAAGGAATCCAAAAATACCAGCTGATAAAGAGAGTCTCAGGCCAGGGCGAAACCAGGAGGCCCAAGCTCAGCCTGCAGGTGGCTTCTCCCACCACACCAGCTCCACTTTAACACCTAGGCAAGGAGTTCTGCAGCCAAGAGAAGAGGGACTGTAGTGGATGCGGAAGACACCCAGGGGGCCACTTCTCCAGGCATTTTCCAGAAATCCCTTCACACGCCCCTGGTTCAGCTGGTTTGGAGCTAACCCATCTCTAGCTTTGATCTCCCGGCTCAGCTCAGTTGCCATGGAGATAGGGCCCACTGCGCCAAGCTGGGATGAGTGCGCAGGCCTAGCCGGGCTTAGGGGGGCACATGCTGGGTGTTTCCAAGTGCTGTTTACTTCCTGTCATTTTAATTAGCACCCAAATCACCCGCTCACTTCACAGCTTGAATTAACCCAATCTCTCCCAGCTTCTCCATCTGGTGGGAAAGATGGGACACAGCAGTGAATCAGCGAAGGAACAGCAGCCCTCCAAGCCATGATTTATTGAGGTAAAAACCTACCAGACTCTGCTTCCTTGGCTAAAATAAGGATGACCTCCCTCCCTTCCTTTCTGAGCTGGACTCAGTGCAATAACGTCTGCGAGAATGCTTTGCAAACTGTGAAACTCTTTCAAAAGACACAGAACAGGGCCACTGAGCCCTGAGTTCTCAGGCATACACCTGGGAGCTTGGGGCAGGGTGGGCAAGAGGTCCCTCTGGGTCCTGCAGTCACAAGGAGCCTCAAATGTAGACTTCTGATGTTGTCTCCAAATGAGGGTATATGGCCAGACACGCAACAGGATTGAAAGTTCATCATAAGACTAAATAAACCACAACTTCTGTAACCCTGTTACAGCATTTCTTCATTTTTTTAATAGATCAAGAATGTCTAAAAATGGAAGTGGGCCAGGCCTTGCTCAACTCTGAGAAGCCTTGTACCTGGCATTATTTTGGGCTCTTTCCTCAGGCAAGGGAGTCTGTGACAGAACCTAGCCCAGAGAAGGCCCAGGAGTTGGGGGCAGCCTGGCATCTGGGGCCTCCCCATGCCCTCCTTGGGAACAGTCACAGGAGCACAGAGAGAGGGATCCAGAAATGAGTGAGGGGGGCTGAAGGGGGGCCACTTGGGGTTCCTCCACTGAGGACTGACACCCCAGTACGGGTGCCAGGGAGAAGGCATCTTGGAGAAGCAGTGCACCCGTAGGGGTGGGGCTGGCACTAAGTGCTTGCTCCTCTCAGAAGGGTGCGGGCCCTGTGTTAGGCCTGGATAAACACAAAGAGGCAGGTAGCGGAGGGATCCCACCTCCCACCTCCTCTCCCCTTGAAGGAATTTCCGTGGAGGGCAAAAATGTGCTTATCTTCACTCCTGCATGCCAGGCGCCAGGCCTGCGCTCAGGTATGCCCTCGCCAACACCCACCAGGTGCCCAGGGCCTGACCTCTCTGCTACCCCACTGGCACCTTGGCTACTACCCTAGTCCTTGGTTTCTGTTCCAGGTGGAGGCCCCAGGGGCTCACAAAGGAAGAGAATGGGAGGAGTGTGCAAGGGGGCCTGGGGCTCTGTTCTGCTGAGCTGCCTCGGGGCCTCGGTTTCCCTTCTGGAACATGGGGTTGGGAGGTCAGGATTTAAATTCCAGGGATATCTGAGGAAGACCCCAGAGACAAGACCAGAGGAAACACAGGCTTGGGGCAGAGGAAGAGCACTGAGCCACGAGAGGAGATGGTGCCCCAGGTGCCTGCCCTTCTCAGGGCCTGTTTCTTTCTCTGTAAAGTGTGGGGGTTCAGTGGTCAGTTCTTCAGGCCTCCATGGTTCTGCATTCTTACCTCCTCCAAACTGAGAACTCAGGGATGAGTGGAAAGGAGCCTAAATGATTTTAGACTCTGCACTCCCCCTGACCTGTGTCAGGGAACAAGGAGTCAGGGAAGGAGCCAGAAGTTTGCATCCAGGTAGAGGTAAGACACCGGCCAGACCTGGCTTGTCTTTCTCAGGGAGGCGAGCAGGAGAAACGCCCTGCCTTGGGGAAGCTATTCTTCACCCAGGAGAGCCCTGTGCTTGCCTACCCACATGTCTGAGGGGTGGCTGGCCTGCTATGCAGCCATCCTAAAGAGAGGGAGGAGAGAGAGCCCCTCCTCTCCCCCAGAGAGAGAAGGAGGCTGGCTGCAGCCAGGCACAGGCTCCCAAGCACAAAGGACTGAAGGACAGGGAGACCAGAGGACAATCTTCCTTCACATTGTCATTCACTACCTTATCCCACAAGCAAATCAGTGGAATTCAGGGAGCTGAATTTGTTTGTCCCAACCTTTGGGCTTCAGAGAGAGGAAGTGACTCCCCCAACTAACCTGCACAGTCAGACCAGGGCTCCAGCCCCTCATTACCTTCAGCTGTCTGGACCTTTAGTGCTGCTATCTAGAGAGCATCCTGCCGGCGTCACGTCCCACAGTACCTACACCAATACTGAGTAGCTACTGTGTGCATGAACACCTATGCCGTGCTGGGGGGGATGGCGGAAAGGTATACAAGGCAGTCTATTCCCAGACCCTGTCCTCAAGGGCATAGATGGGAGGAATGTGATGAGCACACATTACAAATACCAGCAGGATTCTTAGATACAAGCCCACAGCGTAAGTGATGCCACGCGCTGCCCCCAGTGTGTGCCACATGACTTTATGGCTAATAAATGCTGCAGCAAACCCAAGGCAGGAGTTAGACCTGCCACTGAAGGCTGGCCAAGCCCTTGGGGGGTCAGAGGCTGGCATGCCTCAAGAACCACAGCTGGGCCCACGTCTGCTCACCAACACTGGACACAGTGGTGTCCAAACTCTGCATCCAGGCCTTGGTATGGGTATCCAGTTTCCTCCTGTCCACAGCCCTAAGAAGACACATGTTACCCCTGCAAGGAAATACGCAGAGACAGCATTGTGAACTATGTCTGTGTCCTCTCAAAATTCATGTGTTGAACTCTAACCCTCAAGGGGATGATATAATATTAGGAGGAAAGGCCTTTGGGAGGTTTAAATAAGACCAACAGAGTGGTGTCCCATGATGGGATCAGTGTCCTTTGTGAGAGAAGGAAGCTAGGGTTCACTTCCTCTGCCATGTGTGAATACAAGAAAACATCTGTCTGCGAGCCAGGAAGAGGACCCTCACCAGGCACAGCCTGTGCCACCACGCTGATCTTGGACTTCCTGGCCTCCAGAACTGTGACAAATAGATATCTGTTACTTAATCTGGCCCATTTGTGCCATCTTGTCACAGTAACCCAAATGGACTAAGGTACACAGTCTGCACTTTGCTGCCTGGTCTTGCCCCACAATGCCACTAGGCCCCACCTCTCAGGTTTTTCATTCTCTAGCTTATCTAACCTTACCCTGATCTGGTCATAGGGACTTCCTTGGGAAGAAAAAGAAAATCTCTTCCTTAAACCCAAAGACTTGCTGTTTAGTCTACAGCAGTGGTGGGGTGGGATAGACAAGTTAGATCTGTGGGTGACAGGCTCTTGTGCCATCTTCCAGAGTCACAGAATGCTAAAGGCTTTGTAGATTATTTTGTTTAGCCTGCCTTTAAACTAATGGGGAAATCAAGGCCCAGAAAGGTGAAGAGGCTGCCCAAGGTCATACGGCTAGTTCTGACTTCCCACTAGGAAGATGAGCAGAGTATGCTCCCTGGGCCCTTGGGGCTCTGGGCGGGATACCGCTCTGCTAGGCCTCCAGGTAGCTTTCTGATCTTCTGAAGAATGGGGGTTGGGGGATTGGCTTTCCATCCTCTTCAGAATGCTGGGAGACTGGAGGATTATATGACAGGCTCTCCAGCCAAAGAGGGCTCTTCTCTCCCTCTCTTCCCAGGCTTTGAGTCCCGCTAGGTGTTCGAGAGTCCCTGACTGTCACCACTCCAGTGGAGAGGAGTTAGAAACCTGGGTGGAGGAGGAAGCCAGGGAAGGAAACCATTCTGACCCACTTTTGGGTTCTTCACACACACCCACACTTATCCACAAGCATCGGTGCAGCTCATCCCCACACTTGCATTGTTTAGGTGTGTGGGGTAGGAAGTAGGGAAGGTGGTAATAAGGGAGCCTCTTTGTGGCTAATACTTGCTACTTGCCTACTTGGTGTTCATAAAAACATGAGAATCATTTGTACCCAGCAGGTAATAATACCCCTTGACCAGACCCCAGGTCCCTGGCATATAGGGGAGCTCAGATCTGAAGTGAACAAGTGAGTGAGTGAATGAACATACTAGTAATATCTTTCTCATGGAGACTGAAGCATGAGGTGGGCTAGGCCCAGAAATGACAAAATGACAATCATTCTGGTGATTTTTCTACTGGGGAGGGTTATTACCTGACATGGATGCCCTCCAGCCCTATAATAAGGTACCTTCATGTGTATGCATTCATTTCATTGGGGTTTTATGATGTACCCAGCATCCCACGGCTCGTCAGTGGGCCAGAACCTGAACCCAGGCCAGAGCTGTCCTGGCACACTTTACTGACTTCTTGGTGGAGACCTGCCTTTGGAGTGTTGCTAGGCCCAGACAGCGATGACGGTGGTGGGAGGTGGCCAGAGACACTGGGCACTTTGGCCTACCTTCCTAGGAGGTGCCACTCTTGCCCAGGCATCCTTGGAGGCCATAGGATGTAGCCAGGGGAGACTTTGCTCTGGACGGTAGACCCTTCCTTCCCACTTTCACTAAGAGTTAGGCTTAGAGCTCCCTGAAAAGCAAAGTTGAGTTAGATGATCTTGATTCAAATCCCAGCTCTGCTACTTACAAGCTAATTGACCCTTGGGTGAGTTACTTAACTTCTCTGTACTTCAGTTTCTTCAAGCATAAAATAATAGACTATAAAGTAGTAGTAACTATCGCGCAGGTCATTAAGGGGCATAGGAGACAATGCGTACAAAGTGCTCACTGCAGGGACTGGCAGATGTGCGTACTCAGGGCAATGTGATTCAGTGTACATTAAGTGTGTGCCTCCTGCGTGCCAAGCACTGTGCTAGACACTCACAATTAAAATTTAATGGAAGTGGAGTGCAAAGTAGAGAAGAGCCAAGCAGAAATAGAACAGTCAGTTCTTCCCAGCCAAGCTCTTTGGAACCTGCCCTGAAGAACGCTGCGTAATGGGCCTGTCTCCTCTTAAGTGTCCATCTCCGTGAAAGGCCCCTAAATGCTTTCTTCCAAAGACCTGCCATAAAATTCCACCCAGTTTTGCAGGAAGTAAATTCAGAGACAGGAGCATCAGGAGATTGGAGCTCTGAAAAGCTCAGAACTGCTCGGGGCAGGGCACAGCTAGATCTGTGGGCCAGGGAGCCAGGCTGATCCCACAACCTCCCCTCTTCTCTGACATGAATTCCCTTCTCTCTGGCAGCAGAGCACTAGGCATTAGGAAGATCTCCCAGGCACAGGATGTGAGAGCCCTGTGCCCACTGAAGGGGAGGATTACTCAACTGGTAAATCCTGCCTTCCTATAATCCTGGTGCTCAGAGAAAGAATGCTGAGCTGAACCCCCTCTTAGTAGCTCTGAACAATCCAAATTGGAACAACTCTCCAAGTTTCCTTCCTTTTCACTCTCCTGACCCCTCGGACGTGATTCCCTTGACTTCCCTGCTCAGTTCTGTCAACACCATTTAATGAGACATTTCCCTGACCCACACTACCAACTCCTTCAATTCCATCCCTTAGAATATCCCACCCCTCCTGCTTGTTTCTCTTCTTCCAAGGCAATCTGTGAGCCCTGTGCCGTTTTCTGATTGATTACAAGTTACGTCCTGGCTCAACCTGGCCACCCCTTAGGAATTCAAAAGAAATTCCTATCTCTCTTTCGAGGAGCCAAGGATCTTATGTTCGAAAGAGCTGTGGAAATGTATATAAAGCCCGTTGCTATTATGCCCGGTTGGAGAGCCTTCAGACCTTAGGGTGGGAAGTAGGGCCTTTACTGGCAGAGGAGGGATGAGCTGTGTCTAGTGCTGGCAGGGTCCCTATGTATAGTTTGTGCACTGCACAACTCCAGGGGGCACCATTCAAATCATGGCACCTCTAGAGTTACGCAATGCAGTGGCTCTGAGCTAGCGGCCTCTTTCCTGCCTCTCTGCAGAAGATGCCAACAGATCCCCAGGGCCAGACCCTCCTGCCCAGCCTCCTTTGTCCTACTTCTCTCCCTCACGCTGTCTTCCTGCAGCCAGGGCCATGTTAAATAGGGATTTAGGGGAAATCTGCCCTACAAAACCTGAGGCCTGCCCTAAAGCTTTCCATGAATCTTACAGGGGGGAGTCCTGCAGAAATTCGAACTAGTGCCTTTCTTTTGATGAGTATGGGGGGAAGGAGGAAGTGGTTGGCAGCAGTACAGGGAGACAGGTGGGCAGCTCTGTTCCATGGGGTCAAGCAGTAAGTCATTTATTGTCACCCACAGAATTGGCTATTGGAAGCAGGTGGAAGAAGGAAGGTGGGGAAGAATCTTTTATTTTTAAACCTTTACTGTTCTGATTAAGCATTTCTTTTCCTTCTGACCTTCACCATTTTGGCAGATCAAACAGCCAGCGAGTCTGAGGGAGGCCTGGACCCGTGACACATGGATTCCGTGACACATGGATTCCGGATGGGCCAGCCTGCTGCCGCCCCCTCGCTGCTCTGGCGGGGCCGCTGCCCAGGCAGCGGCAGGAGACTGCAGTTAATCTGCGCTGGGCCTGCAGGTGCCTCGGGAAGGCCTTGCTGGGGTCCAGGCTCCCTCGGTGGGTGGGGCAAAGACGGACACAACAGCCCACTGAGGGGCCGTAGTCGCTCAGCCTGGGGACTGCCACCTGGCTGCCTGTGGTTCCTCCTTCCTTCTGTGAATTACAACCCGCCAGTTTGACTTTGGAGAGACAGTCACTTGTCTCGCGATAACAAAAACATCCCTATTTCTGCCTCTTCCCATCACTTGGCTGCATATCATATGAAGCATGTGTGTTTTAAACAAATTTCTAAGGAACTTGTGGATGCACGCAGTTCAAGAGAAAATGAGACAGGTCGTGGGGTGGCCTGTGTTGTCCAGATGGGTCGGGTGAGAGAATCCGGGGATTGAGGAGTAAAAGCTGGGGTCGCTGAAGACGCTTTCCGGGGGGTCGGACTGTCAGCTAGCACCACCAGGTCGCTGGGACCAGCTGGCGACCATCTCGGCGCATCCAGGCCCATCCCCCATCTCGACCCCCACGGTTCTCAGGGTCCAGCCACGCCCTCCGCCCGCCCTCCTTCACCCCTACTCCCCCACCCCCGGCCGGGAGGAAGGAGCTGGCCCTGCCGGGAGCGCCGCCTCCGATTTCCCCTCCGATCTACAGGTGCCGGTAAACAAAGTGCTGCAGCGAAGCCGGCTTGTCCGCAGCCGCCGCCCCGCCCCCCACTCCGCAAAGTTCGGCCCAAGGTTAAGCCCGAGTTCCGGCGGGTGTCCGCCCGGGGCCCCCAGACCCAGCTTCTGGCCTCTCCTCTCTGCTTCTCAAGCACACTGGCCGGGAGTCTTTCCTCTGGTTCCGAGCCGCTCCCCTCGCTCTGGGCTGGGCTCCCCGGCTGAAAGATTGGTCCAGGAAAACCAGCCTCGGTTCATGCGCACGCCCCTCTGTGGGGGGGGACCCGGGACCTGGCTCTAGCGGGTGGCCTGGGGCATTTTCACCGCCACCACCCGACCCGCGTTACCAATACTATCTCGCCTTCCGCTCTCTCGCCTGAGGGTTACTGGGACCCCAACTCAAAGCCCCCGCCCCTGTTCCCTTCGTCTCCCCCTCCCCCCAAGCCCAAGGTGGGCACAGAGGGCACCCGCCGAGGCCCTGCTACCTTCCTCGCCGGCCCCGCCCAGACCTGCCGTTCTGCAGTGCCCCATATGTGGAGCCTGCAGCATCCACCCGGCTGGGCTCGCCGACAGGAGGGGAGCAGGTCAGGGCCGGCCGCCGCAGGGCCCCGCGCTCCCCGCCCCGCACCCGACCGCTTCTCGGCGCCCTGCCCGCAGCGGAGACCCTACGGCGGGCGCCCCTGGAGCGTCTCCTCGCCCGGGACTCTGCCGGGGCAGGTGTGGGGCTGAGGGTCCCGAGGCCGCCGGGAAGGGGGCGCCGGGCTGTGACTCTCGATGTTGTTTACTCTCCCTGCAATTAGCGAGCTGGGCTATGGGAGCCGCTGGCTGCGACAGGCAGCGGCCGCTCCCCGCAGACCCCGAAGCTCCCTCCCCAAGCCCGCGCCCTGGCCCTCTGCCCGCGCGGCCCTGCGCACTCACGTCTCGGAAGCGGTTCCAGTGCTTGATCTTGCCGCTGTACTGAGAGATGGACGACAGCCATTGCTCGTCCTCCATGAAATTGCCGGGGGTCTCGCCCTCCTTGTGCCCTTTGGCGTCGCCTTCGGCCAGGGCGGCTGCGGCGAGGAGCAGCAGCGGCAGCGCCAGCCGCCCGCAGCCCGGGGCGCTCATCGTGGTCTGGACTGGACCCGGGGGTCTTGACTTCTGCAATATTTTAATGTCCTTCCTGCCACCCTGCTGTTGGCGAAGCAAACGCTGCTGTCTTCCTCAGCCCTCCTCCTGCGGTGTCTCCGGTGACTGACAGATAGTGGGTCGCGGCTGAAATGTGACCTGGTTAGGAGATGCACTTGTCTGAAAAAGCCCAGCGCTGGACGCGGAGAGGGAGAGAGAATCAGAGAGGCTGCGCCAGCAGGGGCTGTGTCTGTAACTGTAGCATCAGCATCACGTTTGACATCATCATACCTGGTTAAAAAAAAAAAAAAAAAAGGAGGGGGTAGATTTCAAAGCGGAGCGCTTGATCAGAGCGCCAAACGCCAGCCAGCCGCAGCGCAGCGCAGCCCAGCCCAGCAGGCAGGGAGTTGCAGGGCAAGGAATGAGAATCCTGAGATGTCCCCGAGCCCCTCCAAGGGTGGAAAGCAAGAAGGGTCTCCCCAGGGAAGATAGGATCGGGGAGAAGACACAAAACTCTCCGGTTACAAAGCCTGGCTCAGGTGTCTAAAAGGGAATTTGGCCACTCTTTTTCTCCCCTTGCCTCCCACCCAGAGGGGCTTGCGGCCGCCGCAGCCCTGGCAGCTGGCTTCCTGCGAGTTATGACTCTCCTGTAATGGGTGGCTTGGTTAAGACAAAAGCCATCTAACCACTGGCTGCCTCAGAACTCCTGCTCCCCTGCTGCGCCCGCCTTTCTCAGGCAAGGCCTGGGCACCGAACGGCTGGTGGAACAGAGGCAGATGTCCCCCTCCTCAAGCAGCTGTTTAGGAGCTGTCCCCCCTTTTGTTAGCTCTTCCTAGGCCAACCCTAAAAGGCAAATGCCTGATCATTTCATCTGCCTTGAGGCCACAAACTTGGAAAAGGCATATTTGCTCATGGTTCTGGCCTCAAGTTAATATTCATAAGCTGCTGGGGAAGGAGAGTTGGGGGGAGGCTGGTTGGTTATGTCTGAGGTGTTTAAGTTTTTTTGTTAAAATTGTGACCCTTCTCATTGCTTGCAGGAATGTGTTGACAAAGTAGCTGGGACAGCTGGAGGCTGGGCACAGTCCACAATCACAGTAGAAATGGGGTGAGGTTTACATTACAAATTGAAGAGGAAACAGATAATCTGACAAGACAAAACATACTGCAGTGTTGGGACCCAAGCCCTGGATTGTGTTGTCATAAAAAGACTTGGCTGTGTGATCTTAAAAACAATCAAAAGCACTGACAAACAGGATCTTAATCGGTAGGAAAAAACACAGTTTACAAGGTTCATATGCACCCTGATTCTGGCCTGCCTGGGAACTTGGAATGCATCCGTGGCTTGGGCTGCAGTCCCTTTGGGAAAACAGAAAACAATAGCTCCCTTTCCGTGTTTTCTTGTTTTCTTTGCAGTTGGGCTTAGTGGTGGTGCTGCAATGAGGCCTTGGTCATCAGTGTCTTCATTTCACAATAAATAAAGCTGTCTTCCTGGGTTGTATACCAGCAGAGTATAATGCATATGCAGTTTGCTATCATACAGACGGGGGGGGGGGGGCAGGGTTATGATGAAATTCTTTGACCAATTATAAAATTAATGATAATCCCACCTATGATTCTCGTAGGATCATGATGAAACTTGAGCAAAATTACCAAGTAACTGCTCAGGAATAGTAGGCATTTAAGAAATGCCTTTTTCCCTTAGTTTGGGAAAAGAAGGCTATAATATCCCATAGTTCTGAAGATTTACTAAAATTTGCCATTTTTTCCCCACTATCCCAATCCTGTTTTCTGGCAATGCTAGCTGTGTATCTCCAAGGCACTTAGGAGATAAATCTCTGATTCCAGTACTATCTTAGGAAGCCCCTGGTCTTCTGGAGCACCAAAGTTGCTGAATGAAGAGTTTGGGGAGGCATTAATAGGCCCATTAATAAGACAGATGTCTCCAGACTTTTGAAGGTTAAAATGTTTCCCACACTTCTGGGCAGCTACTCCAATGGGATTTGCTTTCTGCGGTGCCTTTAAGCTGGGTCAATATTTCCCCTGTGCTGAGAGCAAATTAGCAACAGTCCAGGGCTGTTAGGTAACCTAATAGTAATGCTGTTTAGGAGGAAGAATCCAAATTTCCAGGTGACAGATATGAGAGTAGTAGGAAAGGGCGATAATTTTATTATAGTTTATAAAGAAGAAAAGATTTTCCTATTTTTTGAAAGAATAAGTGACAGGTCAACCTTTTCAAACCAATGGTCCCGAACAAGGAGCTGCTGGGTGTATGTATAACCCTAACCCTCAGTGCTCTATGCATTTTTCTGTTTGCATTCAATATTTAACTATATAGAATGGAGAAGGTAAACCTTAGTTTCCTAACAATAAACATAAATTTAAGTACATCTTGAAAACCATTTAATGCCATTTCTAGATAACCCTACAAGTACAGGTAATGCACAAATATTTTCAATCCAGAATTGTTCATAATGGCCTAGCCTAGAAACCAACTCAATGTTCATTAATCAGGAACTAGTTCCATACCTACAATGGACTATTGGGCAGACATTAAAAATAATGTGTGGGGCCTTGTGTCTCAAGCCTGTAATTCCAGTACTTTGAGAGATAAGAGGGAGGAGGATCACTTAAAGCTAGGAGTTCAAGATTGGTCTGGGCAACATAGTGGGACCCTATCTCAACCACCAACATTTTTTTTAATTAGACAGGAATGGCACATGTTTATCATCCCAGTTACTCAGGAGGCTGAAGTGAGAAGACTGCTTGAGCCCAGGATTCAAGAGTACAGTGAGGCTTGGTGCCTGTAGCTCAGTGGCTAGGGTGCCAGCCACATACACTGGAGTTGGCGGGTTCGAGCCCAGCTCCACCTGGGCCTGCCAAACAACAATGACAAATACAACCAAAAACTAGCCAGGCGTTGTGGTAGGTGCCTGTAGTCCCAGCTACTTGGGTGACTGAGGCAAGAGAATTGCTTACGCCCAAAAGTTTAGGTTGCCATGAGCTGTGCCGCCACAGGACTCTACCAAGGGCGACATAGTAAGACTCTGTCTCAAAAAAAAAAACAAAAAACTACAGTGAGCTATGATCATGCTACTGCCCTCCATCCTGGGCAACAGAGCAAGACTCTGTCTCTGAAATTAATAAATCAATAAAATGATATAGTTCCGTATCCACTGAAAACCAGTGTGATTCACTACGTATGTATTACTGGTTGAGGAAAGCTTGTTATAAATGATCTCATATAACACGTTCACATTTGGAAGTATAGTATAGTATGACAATCCTCAAGCTTCTTGGCATCAGAAGCTCTTTACACTAAAAAATTATTGAGGGCCCCAAAGAAATTTTGTTTATACGAGTTTTGTTCACTGATACAGTAAATATCAGTAAACTAATCTTAAATTTTTTATTAATTTAAAAATAGTACATGCTGTGAGGTGGTTAGCTCAGTTAGTTAGAGCATGGTGCTAAAAATAGTACATGTCCATTCATATTAGAAAACAATGTATTTTATGAAAAACAACTATATTCCCCCCCCCCCCCAAAATCATCTCAATTAAAGGAGTGGTAACTCAGTTAAAAGAATGGAAGTAAAAAAAAAAAAAAGGAAGTATTTTACATTTTTATAAATTTCTTTAATGTCTGGCTCAAAAAAAAGACTGATTCTCATATCAGCTTCTATATTATGGCAAGTGTATTAGCCTGCTAGGGCTACCATAACAAAAATACTGCAGATTATGTGGCTTCAACAATAGAATTTTATTTTCTCATAGTTCTGGAGCCTAGAAGTTCAAGATCAAAGTGTTGATCGGTTTGGTTTCTCCTGAGGCCTCCCTCCTTGGCTTTCAAGATGGCCTCACATGGTTCTTCCCCTGTGCATACACTAGTTTGGTGTCTCTTTGTTTGCCCAAATTTCCTCTTCTTACAAGGACCCCAGTCAGATTTGATTAGGGCCCACTCCAGCAGCCTCATTTTAACATAATTACCTCTTTAAAGGCCCTATCTCCAAATAAACAGTCACATTCTGAGGTAGTGAGGGTTAGGGTTTCAACATATGAATTCTGGGGGGACACAATTCAGCCTATAGCAGCAGGTACAAATGAAAATAGCTAGTAAAATCAAAGGGAAGTGCTGAGAGTGAACTGAGTTAATGTCTGAAAACATACATATTTATACCCTAAGCGTACCAACTTACAAAATTCTAGGAAACACAGGCAGCGCCTGTGGCTCAGTGAGTAGTGCACTGGCCCCATAAACTGAGGGTGGCGGGTTTGAACCCAACCCCGGCCAAACTTCAACAAAAAAATAGCTGGGCATTGTGGTGGGTGCCTGTGGTCTCAGTGACTCGGGAGGCTGAGCAAGAGAATCGCCTAAGCCCAGGAGCTGGAGGTTCAGCCACAGCACTCTACCAAGAGCGACAAAGTGAGACTGTCTCCAAAAAAAAAAACAAAAAAAAAAACAATAAATTAAAAAAAAATTCTAGGAAACAAAAATATACAAGCACACATTGCAATAGCCATCAGAGTGACGTCACTACGTCACATAGCCTCTGGAAAACTCCATCGAGCATCCGTTAGAGAGTAAGAGTGAAAAAAGCAAATAATACCTTGGGGTTTTAATGAAAATAGTTTGGATCTCAATGACCCCCATCTAAAAGGTTCTTGGAGGCTCCTAAGAGTACAAAAGAACACTTTAGGAACGCCTGGTACAAGCTGTATAACCTTAGGCAAATTTCTTAACCTTCCTAAGCCTCAGTTTGTAAAATAATAATAATAATAATAATAATAATAATACCAATTTAAGTGGGCTGTTGTAAAGATTGAGTTAATGCATGTATTTAATGACAAATATGATCACTTTACTAATGTTTGTGAAAAATTAATCTGTCATATTTGACATAGGCTTAAATGCATAGGGAGTAAAGGCAGTCCTTGAGTTAAATCATCTGACTATGTACAACTCTAACTTATGAACGGAGGCGATCACAAGTTAACTCTGGGTGATGAGATTTATTTTTTAACCACTTAAATTGAAGTATAACATACACACTGATAAAAGCAGAGTCAGGATGTCACCAAATCACGTAGCCTCTGGAAAACTCCACTGTACCCTTGTAAGAGAATGAGAATGAAAAAGGCAAACAAGTCGTGAAACATTACCTAACAATATATGCCTAAATTTACGTAGAGAATAAATAGTAACGATTCAATTCTAAATAACAGAATTTCCAATTCTATTAAGAATTTAATATATGATATATAAAGTTATATTTTCCAAACACTAAACTTAAAAAAATTTTTCCTACAAACATAAGTCACAAATCTCTGACACCCAAAAGAAGACAACTTTACTTCCTGGCCAAGGTTGCCTACTGGCTTGTCAGAAAAACGAGAGAGAGGCAGCCCCAAAAGGCGTGGGCACCCAGCTCCATAGTCAGCTTTGTGATCAGCATGTCCACCGGAACACCCCCGCCTTCCCATCTGTGAGGTAAAATCTCAACTTAAATAAAAATTAATATTGCCAGTAGAAAGCAGAGGCCTTTTGGGGAAAGTTGGCCCTGCAGGCACCAATACCCAAGTCCTTGATGCCAATGAATTATAGCAACATTGTATTCCAACACCAACACTGTATCCCAACACAAACTAACTAAGGGGGTCAAATTAAAACTAACAGTGATACTAACAGAAAAACATAGTTACTTTGGAAATTCAGTTAGTCACAAATGATCTGTGCCATCCCACTGATAAACAAATCTCTGGTGTTGGACACAATCCTCACCATGTAGCGACCTTAACGCACAGGGTTCAAAAGCAGAGAACAGAAAGAATCAAGAAGGAGGAAAGAAGGGAAGAGGAGGAGGGGACGTGCAGGGAGGAAGAATGTAAGGTTAGAGCTCCCCTGAAGAACTCCTGGTAGAACAGATGGGATGGCTGGGGCAAAGCTGGAGCTGGGAGCACTCCCTCCGTCAGCTGGTCTGCAGTGAGGGGAACTGGGTGCCCTCTGTGGCTGACATCATGCCAGGGAGCTTTGCACAGTCCTGCTGATGCTTCTGTGCTGCTGCCTTGAGAGGTAAGAGAAAAGAGCTACCATATTGCAACTCCATCTGGGGCATGGGAAGGTGGGGTGGGGTTGGGGCACAGGAACAAGAATCCAAGTATTTCTTAAAAAGACTAATTTTAGAGAAAAAAGGACAGATCAAGCAAAGCAATAGAAAAAAACTTTAATAGGTATTTTGCTAATGGTAAAATTCTAGGTAGTGAAAGGATTAAAAACAAGGTCTCAAAGAGATATCTATATACTCACATTTGTATCAGCACTATTCACTATGTGCAAGTGGTAGAGGCAACCAAGTGTCCAGAAACGGATGAATGAAACGCTGTGTGCACAAATAATGGAATGTTATACATCCTAAACAAGCAAGGAAGTCCTGCCACACGATATAACATGGCTGAACCTTGACGACACTATGCTAAGTGAAATAAGCCAGTCTCAAAAACACAAATACTAGGGCGGTGCCTGTGGCTCAGTGAGCAGGGCGCCGGCCCCATATACCAAGGGTGGTGACCAGCCAAACTGCAACAAAAAAATAGCCGGTGTTGTGACTGGCGCCTGTGGTCCTAGCTACTCGCAGCTGAGGCAAGAGAATCACCTAAGTCCAAGAGCTGGAGGTTGCTGTGAGCTGTGACGCCACAGCACTCTACTGAGTGCAATAAAGTGAGACTCTGTCGCTTAAAAAAAAAAAAAAAAGACAAATACTACTGTGTAATTCCACTTACATGAGATAACTCAGAGTAGCCAAAATCTTAGAGATAGACAGTAGAATGGTGGCTGCCAGGAATTATTTAATGGGTATAGAGTTTCAATTTTACAAGACAAAAACATTGCAGAGACAGATGGTGGTGAAGGCTGCACAACATTATGGATACATTTATTAACACTGACCTATACTTAAAATGGTCAAGACAGCAAATTTTATGTTGTGTGTATTTTATCAGAATAACAAGATAGAAGGGAAAAAAAAAAAAAAGAACAAGCCAAGGGTTACAGGCCAAGTTCTCCTTGTCTGACAGTTTGATGACTGTAGACAGCCCTTAGAGGCAATTGGTGAGTCCAAGGAGAACCATGCATCCAAACTTTCACAGTACTCCTTGGCAATTAGAATAAAGATATTTTTCTTCAGCAGCTTGTCTGGAAGTGCAATTTCTCTTGCTTTCCAAGATCCACCTCAGGAGAAGTCAATTTGTCCACAGGAGGCATAGTTTCCAAAGTTGTCTACAGTGAACCTCTGAGATATGTGAATGGAGTTTAGTTTTAGGGAACCAAAGTAGAAGTTCTCAAACAACTGTAAAGGAAGAACAGAGACCCAGAATGAGTATTTAAAGAAAATTATAGATGGAAATATTAAACATCAGATTCTCTTGTAAAAACATTAAACCACAACAATCCCAATAGCTTCTTGCAATTTTTCTTTTCAGTGTTTATGATCCTGGAGATTAGGAATGAGGGTGGGAGAAAAGAACAATCTTTTTTTCTCTCTGATTAATTCTAAAGTCTCCCCTGACAACATGCACTAGAGAAGGAGATCTGGAAAGTCAAATCTGAAGTTTATCTCCTGAGCAGACATGACCAAGAACTTGTAACAAATATCCTGGGGTCACATCCTGACTCACAGGGCCTGACAAAGCTGCTTCAGACTTCGGTCAGCTGTTTACCAAACAAGTGGGATCCATTAGGATCCTCGTGTTGGTATAGAGAGGATTAAACTTGATATAACACACGCCTCTATCTAGTCAGCAACATTTATGAGGAACACTGACTAACATAAACAAGAGATGAGGCTCCTGACCCACAAATGATTCAGACACCCCAGTGAGGGGGACAGACACTGATACACAGGACACAAGCACAAGTGCACAGAGCGCTCCTCCCACTGAATGACAGAACAAGTGCAAATGAGATCTATGAAAAACCTTTAATTACACTTGGATTCAAGCCAGCATCCTCAATACTTTTCCCATAATCTCCCACTTCATAAAAGCTTTCAGCTGTGTCAGAGGGAGGGATGAGCCATACTCTCAGAGCTGACTTTGTGGTTAGCACATTTGTAAGGCAGAATCCAAAATGACATCAAAATTGTCCCAGAAAAATCTAACACACTCTTTAGATATGGAGTCACACAGCAATGCTCAGTGGAGCCGAAGGGTGGGACCTTTGCACACTGACACATGACTTTCCCTTCACTTATTTTTATACAACCTCCACACATGGACTTCAGACACAGTTGCCTTTCCTCTTCCTGCAATTAATGGCCTAGCAAAATGCCTGAGGTTCATTAAAGGCTAACTTTATAAAGCCAGTAAATATTGATTCTTCAACATGACATCAACTTGACCCCAAAGATCTTTTCAGAGGTTTTGTGCTACACTGTCTTGTCTTTCAGAAAGGTGATCAGCTCTTGTCTACATTGCTTTACACAATTAACTTTTCTTCCTGGCTTTGGCAGCCTGTTCAAACCTTATCCACCCTCCTGTGTGCAGAAATTCAGCCTGAGATGGTTATCTGCTAAATCCTTCTCTGAACATTAATTTGAAGTGAAAGACACGTTACTGAGACTGACAGATTTATAGCTCTGCAAACTGAAGCCTTCTAGGTACAGAAAAGCCACAGCCAACAAGGCAATAAAAGACGAGACAAAACAAAACTAAAAGGAAACTCAGAATACTTTCAACAAGTTACATTTCAAGGACTGTGGGTCCTCTACCTACTTCTTCTTATGCTGTGTTCTCAAGTAATAGGGACTCCACCGAGAGGAGCTGGACATGACTCACCCATGACCTCGTGACCTCACTCTGACTTGCACCCCTGACTCCCAGAGAACATGATTTGCCAGAGAGATTCTCCAGGGTTAAGGGAAGTAGCAAACACAGTGATAATGAAGTTTGCCGGGAAGCAACTGCAGTGCAGTGATAGAACGATTGAGAGAGAAGACTAAACACTCATTCTCGTGCTCCATGAAGGCAAGAAGAGCAGGGGGCTGTGGAAAGAGTCCCAGCTGGACATGGAGGCTGTGACAGTGCAGTGGGCAGATGACACCGCTTACTCTACCAACCCCCACGGGGGAAAACGTCAAAATGGGCCCACTGAGAAGAAGAAATGAAAGTACCTTGTAAACTGCCAAGTGCTACTAAAAATTTGGTATTTCTTATGATTTTTTTTAGCATCTCTCTGCTCTCATTACCCTAGAATTTCTTTTCCCTTCATAGTTGCCACTTCTTTCACACCTTTGATGTCACATCAAATGGATTCTTATCCAGAAGTCCCTAGTGCTGGTGCCAGTTTAGCCTTTCCCAACTCTGTCCTTGTTCTTTCTGTATGTTTATGATGATTAAGTAACAGAAGTTAGTAACAATTTTCCATGGTTACCTTATGGTTTGGTCAGTCATTGTTACATCTTTAGTCTTAAGCCTTTCTTTTAGTTCTATCAATTATTTCTAGTGACTCGCTAGAATATAAGCTCTAGAAGCCCAACCCTACTATACACTGTGAGGGTATCTAGCCTGTAACAGTATCTGATAGACTTGCAGATGATCAGTAAGTATTTGTTGGACAAAATGACAACTGAAACTATGACACCTACACAACTGTAGATGCCCGTGTACATCCTCCATCTCTGAAAAGGGAAAACTATGACACATTACGCACTTACATCCCAAAAGGCACAGGACGTGGTTCTGTAACAGATTTACAGGTGCTTACTATCTCATTTGGGGAATAGAGTGCGTAACAGAAGAGGAGACTGCTGAGGACATGGGCATGTTCACCCTATGCAAAGGAGCTGCCTTTGCTCTGTAATCTGTATACTTTTCTGTGTGTACATTCCACTTCAATGAAAGAGTTCACCTAAAACAACAAGCACAGCAAAGGTTAAGTGTAAGAGGAGAGGTCCAGGCAATCAATAAGCGCAGCAGGGGGTAAGAAAACAGCACAGGAGAAGCACCCAGGAAAGCCACCTGGAGTAAACTGGGTGGGGCTGGTGGCAAGTGCAGACTGCAGCAGAAAGGAGGGAGGGAGCAGGGAGGCAAAAATGGGCACAGTGGACTGGGCCAAGCAGACAATTTAGATGTTTAGAGGGTTCCTATAAAGAAGCAGTGAGAAAGACCCAGAGGGAGGGAAATAGCAGAAAGAAAGGAAAGGAGACGATGGCTGAAGATGGGTCAGGAGGAAGATGTGTTGTGTCTCTTAACCAAAACAGCAGCACTGGGCCTGGGAAGACTGGGGTGAAGCAGATGGGAAATACTAGGGACAAAAAGGCTCAGCTGAGGAGGAGATGGGAAAAATCAGTGGTGAAAAGTAAACAGGGGTAGATGAGGGTGCCATTGAAAGTAACAGAGCACTCCTGAGAGGGAGCTATTTTAAGGGGGAAAACAACTTCAAGTCTGCTTACAAACTCCGGCCACATCTCACTGACTAGCTGTGCATTCCCAAGCCCCTCTCCAATCTAGGCTTTCCCAGTAGACTCTGAGAATGTGTGTTAAAGATAAGAAATCTGAAGCACAGTTAAGTAGAAATAAATCACCATAAAAAGGTTTACAAGTGTCCCATTTTGTATTGAGTTGTAGTTCTTTATATGTTAGGGAAATGAACCCTTTTGTTGCAAATTGCACATATATTTTCCCCTCAGTCTGTCACTTGCCTTTTGCCTTTGCTTATGATGGTGCTTACCATGTCAATTTAAGTTTACATTTTTATAAACTCAGATTTATCATAACAGACTTACAGACTTTTAAAACAAATGCCTAATGCCAATATCATTATAAATTAAGAGGCTGAGGCGGGATGATCTCTTGAGCCCAGGAGTTTAAGACCACCCCGGTGACACAGAGACCCTGTCTCTAAAAAAATTAAAAAATTATATGGTGGCATATACCTGTAGTCCTAGCTACTCAGATGGCTAAGGCAGGAGGAACACTTGAGCTCAGGAATTTGAAGCTGCAGTGAGCTATCAAGCCACTGCACTCAAATCTGGGAGACAAAGTAAGAGTTCGTCTCAAAAAACAAAAAAACAAAAATTATAAATATTTGATGAGGAAATGAAAACAGAATTTAAGATTCCCAATAGCTGTGATATCTCTAGTAAATAAGTACTGATTTATTTATTTATTTATTTATTTTTGTTGATGCAGTTTGGCCAGGTTTAAACCTGCCACCCTCAGTATATGGGGCCGGCACCCTACTCACTGAGCCAAAGGTGCTGCCCAGAAGTACTGATTTAGATGACTTATGATGAAAATTTAAAACATCTGTAGCTTAAATATGACATATGAAAAGTATTATGCATAGAGCTGCTATCTATCCTTGATTTAGTACTCATAATACCTTTAGGAGGAAATTAATAAACTTTTCCTATCACCAAGTTAAGAGAGAAATGTGGACTATCGAGATGAAAAGATTTTTGGTCAAAACCAAAGCTTCCCTGACAAAGAATGGCAAGATAACATCCAACCATCCTGCTCTCCCCTGCTCACATGATCTGTGAAGCCTATCATTTCTAGTTTGTACATGTTTGTTTCCTAGGGAGAACACAGAGGGAATTATTGATTTCTGGTAATGTGGCAGTATACACTGAAAGAAAACAAACAGCAAGATTTAAGGGCTCACTGTGGTCATTTTTCCTTGCTTTCATTTCAGGCCTTCTGCTCCTTCCTCCTATGCCCTGTGACATAACCACTGAAGACCAGAAATAACTCCAAATGCGACAAGCCTGAAAAATAAGACTGACAATCTCAGTCTCTCTTAAAAGACAGAGGCAAAGAAGAAAGTGCAAAGGAGCCTTCTTTTCTTGTATCTGTGAAATAAAGCTAGAAAACCATATAAACGGCCAATCCCAACAGCACAATGAAGAATGTGTTGGGAGTGCCTGCCCATCTGGCTTCTGAAATGAGGCTTATTCACTCTTTAATCTTAGAAAAAGTTAGTGGTCACATTCTTCAAAGATTCTTCTTTTAAGAAAATCTGTTTCTTAAGGCTGGGCATGGTGGCTTATGCCTGTAATCCTAGCAGTTTGGGAAGCTTAGGGCAGTAGATTGCTTGATCTCAAGTTTGAGACCAACCTGAAGAAGAGCAAGAACCCATCTCTACTAAAAACAGAAAAAACGAACTGGCTGTCACATCCAGTGCCTGGTGGCCCAGTACTCAGGAGGCTGAGGCAAGAGGATCACTTGAGCCCAAGAGTTTGAAGCTACTGTGAGCTATGACACCATTCCACTCTACCCAGGTGAACACAAAATAAGAAAAAATAATATCTATTTCTTGGGCTGGGTGGGCTCAGTGAACTATTTTCTGTTCCAACTATTACTTGAGTAACAAGAAATTTAGCTTTGTCTAAAATGAAGATTCAAAATATGTAAGTCCTTGTGAAATTTATAGTCATTCTTGGTATACATGGGTTAAACTAACCCTTAGAACAGAATCTGGTGCAAATGAAAATAAGTACACGTGGCTCACTTACTGTAAGCATTCAGAAACATACACTAGGTTCCACTTCTCGCCAAGAAGGATGCTCTCTATTGTTATCTTGTATGGTAATTAGACTTGGAAAGCCAAAGTAGAGTGAACAGCAATAGCAAATGCACAATATTTTGAAGTTTTCTCAGTGATTTTCTTCCATAATCTGTTTTACCAACTTCTGTTTTTCAGTTACCCCATTTGCAGATAAAAGTATTATAACAGTAATAACACTATTTTTACCTAATAGTGATGCTAACCAACCTACTCCCTTATCAGGGATGGGATGAAGATGAATGGAAGACAGTCTGACAAGTACTCTGAGCTTTTAGGGAAGGCACCGCATTAGGAAGCCTTGAGGTGGTTAAAAACACCTTTCATCTAAGAATCTAAAAGTGTTTTACAAAGCCCAGCTCATAAACTCTTCAAAAAAACTGCTATGATGTTAACAAGAGCATAGCATTATTGTTATTATCATTACCCCCATTTAAAAGATAAGAAACATAGACAGGCTAGTACCACTAAAAATGTGAGTCTAAATCAAGAGTTCCGGGGACAGGACAGTGGAAGGCCACATCCACAGGGTAGCTTGTACGTGCCTCTCAATTTGAATAACAAACCTGGATGAAGAATGCCAAGTGGGGAAGAAGCTCCATCCCTAGGCTGCACAAATGCTGTCAAACAGCAGAGAATGACAAACTAATGATGTAAACGCTATAATCACAGCTCTTAGAAGATCCTAAGGTTTTTTTTGTTTGTTTTTTTGCAGTTTTGGCCAGGGCCGGGCTTGAACCATCTACCCCCAGTATATGGGGCTGGTGCCCTACTCCTTGAGCCATAGGCAGCACCCAGAAGATCCTAACTGAAAAACAACAAAACTGGGGCCTTCGTGATGGCTAGCACCCATAATCCTAGCACTCTGGGAGGCCGAGGTAGAAGGACTGCTGGAAGCCAGGGCCTGAGCAAGAGTTAGACTTGGTCTCTTCCAAAAAAGAGAAAAAAATTAGTCGGGTGTGGTGGTACATGCCTATAGTCCTAGCTACTTGGAAGGCTAAGGCAGGAGGACAGTTTGAGCCCAGGAGTTGGAGGTTGCTGTGCACTATGATAATGGAACTGCCTTCTACCCAGGGTAACAGAGACTTTAAAAAAGAAAAAGAAAATAATAAAACAAATAATGGCATATTTCAGAAGCATTCTTCATGAAAGAGGCCTATAGGTAGGATTAATAAGATTTTAGGTAATGAACAGAAAGACATGAATACCAGACTTAAAATATAATAGATTTTGGAAAAAAACAAAACAAAACAAGGCTCTTTTATGTCACGTTACTAATCATATTTAGGATTAGAATCAGAAATAAGATTTTGTTTCCCACAAATAAGTTGTTTCAAAGTTCTCTTTGTTGAAATTCCCCAAACCTTAAAAAAATGATTCTGAGTTTCTGCCCAGTTATCATGCAATTCAAATTCTCAAGCCTTCCCATACCTTGCATTTTTCTTCTAGGCCAGATTTCTATGCGATTACTTCAGAAGACAGCAAATGTGAGAGGTATGAAGAGGCAAGAAGAAACCAGAGATCCACCACACCTGGGATCAAAACACCCTTCCTACCTACTTAAAAAATATTCACATAGGGTGCAGCCTTATGGATTCTTACTAAATATCATCCCAAGAGAACATACTTGAGCCTCCTAACACTAAGGTAAGCCACATTCCTCTACACAGACACACAAAGACACACACACACACTGTTGTCATCTGGAAACAAAAAGTAAGAATTTCTTTTCTACAGGAAAGGAAAAAGAGACTCTAGTGTTTTCCTACCAGTGACTGCAGAGCTATCCTCGCTCCCTATTTCTCTATCTTTAAACAGGGACAATACAAGGAAGGTCTGCACTGACAGTAAGATAAATGATAGGATGGGACTTTGAGCACTTATTATTATTGTGACTCACTGACTATAATCTCCAATGCATCATTCATTCTAGGAACCAAAAAGTAGAATTTCCTTAAAAGAAAAAAGGAGGTTTATTAGGGATTCTGACAGCCATCAGGCTCTGAAGTCATTATCTGTTCTCAAAAGTCTGTAATATTTTTAAAGACTGAAATCACAACATTTATTTCAGAACAAAAGACAATGTGGTGGGCAGTAGTTTCTATCCTGGAGTCATCTCCAAATACAGCCCTAACTCTGCCCAAGATGCCACTTTTAATCTGAAACCTCAATCTGCAGTGATCTTTGCTGTGAGAGCCAATAGCTAATACAAAGAGGACATAATGTACTTCTAGACAGCCTGGGGGCACCTCAGTTCCAGGAGCAAGGTCAAGGACAGTTATGTGGGAGGAGGAAGTTTTATCATCATCCTCACTGTCCCTGCTAGGGAAGCAGCAATAATAACAGCTGCTATTGCACAGCTGTGACTTTTCGACCCATCAGCATGTCACTCCTGTTTTGTCTCCATTAAAACAGTACCAAGCTGTTTGTGTGTCCCCAAGGCCAAGTCCCCTCTCCACTGAGATGGCATGAGGAATGCTCACAAGGAGCATGGGCTGACCCAAGGCGGCACCCTGCAGAAGCCCGACAGAGCCAGGGAAGGAAGGCTTTAAAACTTCCTTCAAATAAGCACTCAGGGCTGCACTTCTGGATTTTGGCCTGAGCCTCACTGCTGATGTAAGGATTATCAAGTTTAAGGCTGCTGGTAAGGCCAAATGACCTATTAGAGAGTGAATTAAAACCACTATACACAAACAGGATGCCAGGCAGTTCTGCTGAGCACCTAATATTCAGAATGCCAAGGGGCTTCCCCTCCCTGCAGAGCCTTTCAATTTTGAAAAGTAGCAAGGAAAAATGTGGGAGGGAGTGGGAGGCGGAGAAGAGGCTGTACTGACACGGCTGGAGAACCTGCACCTCGTCCGGGAACAGGCAGCACACTCTGCCCTTTTCCAGCAGGCAGTCAGCATCAGAGGTGAGCCGCTGAGATTCAGCGCCTGCCAGATGTCCTCCTGAGAAAGCCTAGCCACAGGGCATGGACATTACTGCTTTACCAGGATAAAACCGCCCTGGCAGCTTGCTGGCTGGCACAGACCCCTCAAGCCTGTGACAAGACTCCTAAGCCCGTGACCAGCAACCCCCAGGGCAGGTACCCTTTCAGAATTAATCTAGGTGATGTTTCTACAGATAAATTATCTCTCTTAGAAGAATGCCTTTTAATGCTCTTATTTCTGGTTTGGTCATCTTCCCTCAGGTATTATTCGTAACAGTCCCTCCAGCAAATGCAACAGAAGATAAGTGTTGGATCTTTTATTTCACGGAAGAAAGGAAGCACAAGTCAGCAGAAATGACTCCCTGGAGGGGAGCACAGGGGCCAGCAGCAGAGACATTCCTCCTTGTCCTGGGGCTTTAGGGAGGCTGGGCATAAAGGGGCTGACTGTTATGCCAGGCAAAAACGAGGTGTGAACGGAGGAAACAAGTCATCAGGCTCTGCTCATCTCCATCCCAACTTCAACAAGCAAATAGCATCCAGAAGTTCAAGAGCAAATCAGAGGTCTCAGCAATATCAGACAACAGAAAGTTTGTATACACAAAAGTAACAGCTGTCCACATAACCACCAGGCTTGGAATGGCTTCCTGGAAGATGAGGGAGAGGCTGCTACATGTCATCAACTAAATTATTTTCGACTAAGTCACCTCATTAGACCACGCCCTCTGCTGGAACTGTAGAGGATTATAAAGCTTTATAGATTATGACACACACTTTTCCACAATCTAGTTCAAATGGCCTCCTTCCCCTCTGCAAAGACATGGGCTAGGTGTCAAATAAACGAAAGGGCCTTGGAAGAGAGATGAAGCTATCATCCTTATGAATACCAGAGGAGTACAAGGTCACCATAATTTAAGAAACTGTTACCAATGCTTTAACCTACAACTGAAAAAGTTAACTCTGAATTGGAGTTCTGGTTGATTTATACCCTGTTTTCTTACTTTGGAGTATAGTGGCATAATCATAGCTCATTGCAGCCCATGATCCTCCTGCCCTAAGTTTCTGAGTAGCTGAGACTATAAGTGTGTACCAACACACCAGGCTAATTTCTAAAAATTGTTTTGCACAGATGGGGTCTTGATATGTTGCCCAGGCTGGTCTCCACTCTTGGACTCAAATGATCCTCCCACCTCACTCCCTCAAGTATTGGAATTACAGGCATGAGCCACCATACCCAGCCTGTTTTCTCACTTTTAATTTGCAATTATAATGTTCACACTTGAGCATTAAATTCTTTCATCACTGGGATATGAGGAAGAGGGCAAAATTTCTTAAGGAGACATCATAACATCATGGCATAGTGGACTTCATTCTTGTCTTTTACCTCTTTCCACCAGTCCTCTCATATTTGGAATAACACTTAGACATCGTCAGCACAAAGCCACCCAATCTAACATGGTTTCATTTGGTCTGGTCTCTATCAACAATCTACTTCAAAGAGGATAGTGCCTGTCCCCATCTCTGGATCCAGATTTACATTCTGCTAGTGGTTTGTTTACATTATAGCTAAAGACACACAATTACATACATACAATGGAACAGTATTCAGCTTTAATAAGGAATGAAATCCTAACACATGGTACATTATGGTGAGTGAAACAAGCCAGACACACAAGGACAGATATATGATTCCACTTACATGAGGTACCTGGAACAGTCAAATCCATAGAGACTAAATCTAAAATGGTGGTTCCTGGGGGCTGGGGAAGGGAGGAACAGGTACAGATTTTTTTTTTTTCTTTTTTTTATTTTATTATTTTTTTTTATTGTTAAATCATAGCTGTGCACATTAGTGCAATCACCTGTCAGGTACAGATTTTAATCTAGGATGATGACAAAGCTCTGGAGATAGATAGTGGTGATGGTTACACAACAGTATGAAAGTACTTAATGATACTGAATTGTACATTTAAAAATAGTTAGAATGGTAAATCTTATGTATATTTTATCACAATATAAACCATAACCCAATTCATTTCATCAGCAAACTATACTTAAAATAACATGAACAGACACCTAATATAATACTTTGAAAATATGAATGTTTCCTACAATAAGAACAGGCAGGGTCAGGTGCAGTGGTTCATACCTATAATCCCAGCATTTGGGAGGCAGAAGTGGAAGGATCACTAGAAATTAGGATTTCGAGACCAATCTGTCTCTACAAAAAAAAAAAAAAAAAAAAAAAGTCACGTGTGATGGCACAGGCCTGTTGTCCCAGCTACTCAGAAGGCTAAGGCAGGGGAATCGTGTGAGCCCAGGAGTTCAAACTGATAGCAAACTATGATCACACCGCTGAGTCCAGCTTGGGTGACAGAGTGAGACCTTGTCACTTTGGGGGGGGTAGTGGAGAGAGAAGTGGCAGCCCATTCAAAGAATTCATAGGAATAAGATCAGAGAGATCAAAGACAACTGAATATTTATTCCCCCTTCCTCAAATATACCAAGCAAGCACCTAGCTGAATATTTTATATTTAGTTAAGTATTCAATAAACATTACTAAATATTTATTTGTCATTCTGGTAAGAAAGAGAAATGATTTTAAGAAATTTTATGTTACTTCCTTAATTTTTTCTACTTTCACTGCCTTTGCCAAACCATGGCCTATTTCTTGTTATTGTGCTGGCCAGAACCTTTCAAACCCTTGCATCATTCCCTGCCTGAGCCAAGACAACACATGGAAGTATTCCAGTACCACTGCAGAGAGAAATAACCTATGAACATGAATTCAAAAGAGAGCACAGAGAGAAAACAACGTCACGTAGGAACAGACAGCAACAGACCAACGAAAGTGCATCTTTCCAGAATGAATGTTGGCTTCTGTCAAAAATCAGTCAATTGCTGGTTTTCCAGTTTCATTTTAACAATGCTTTCACTTCACTGACAGCCATATCTTTGGGTGCCCTCATTAGTGTTTTAAGACTTCACTTTCCAGGTAAAGTAACACATTAAAAAAATTCAGAGGATGCCACTGCATTCTAGTTGGTGCAACAGAGCAAGACTCTGTCTCCCTCCCCTCTCCCCCCCCAAAAAAAAAAAAAATCACAGGAAAAGTTTTGGTGAAACACTGCTTGGATTTCAATCTTCCTCCTCCCTCTCCCTAAACAGACTAACATAAGATACAAAACCAAACTAAAACATTTCAAACTGCACTTTTTCCTCCCATATCTGATATTCCCAGGAATTACCCAAGCACCCTCATATCCTTAGTATACTGTTTCTATTACTGGCAAAATATAAAAAGTCCCTAATAATTTTCTGTAATTTTTTATGAGTTTTGTTTTTTAATCATCAAGAATGAATGCAGAAACATACCTTATCACTAATGCATCAAAGTAACAGCCCCCAGATTTCAGGAAGACGTCATAATTTCTTTCCTAAACTTTGTATTTTTCTGACATACAAAAATTTGCTAACTTTACAATTAGCAAAATTGAGTTATAAGTTCATTGTTCTTTATTCTTCACTCAGTAGTTTTCATTAATATATTCTGTAATAAGGCATTAAGTGACATTGCAAAAGAAGTAACTGTTCATGTTTTGAGTTAGTACATAGCACCACAGAGAAGCACACAATTAATTTTGGATGTATTCTGAAGTTAAAGAAAGTTAAATGTAAACTTAAACTCATTATTATCCCTATCAGCTGAGTCTTGCTATGTGGAATAATAAAGCTGCAATCAAATTTAATTGAGAAATGAACTTTACTTGTTAATGCAGGATTGTGCATGTGAGCTTTAGGTATGCGTTGGGGCTCTCTTCTTCTTGAATTGAGTAATCTCATTTTAAAAAAGAAATAAATGTTTGCTAGAAAAGTATCAAGTAAACAAATTCAATAAGACTGTTGTTAACTAAATCTTTATGACATAATTAGTGTATCTTAGGGGCCTATAAAATAAGTGCATCATAACTAATCATAAAGCAGAAGTGTTTTGGGTGAAATAAAATTAAACTAAACTCTAATCTCTAAAACAGGTCCAGCAAACTTTTGTCATAAAGGGCCATAAAGGTGGCAAAATGGTCTCCATCACAATTACTCAACTGTGCCAAATGATGTGCAAACAAATGAGCCTGGCTGTACTCCAATAAAGTTTTATTTATTTGAATTTCACATAATTTTCACATCATGACATTACAGTATTCTTCTTTTGATGTTTTTTCAACCATTAATGTAAAAATCATTCATGGTTTGAAGGCCATGCAAAAACTAGATGGGAAGCCATTCTGTGGATGGGCTCTAAGAGTTCATGATTTGAAGTATGGGACACAAAAAAATCACTGCTGAAAAACCTAGTGTTCTACTAATGATGCATTACAAAACACCTTTTTCTTCTGCCCTTCCGAAATCTGGTATCTGTGGAAAACGGTATTAATCAATCAATCCAAAAAAGTTTCTTGAGTGTTTGCCAGGTGCAAGACCCTGCTAAGCACTGAAAGGCACATACAGGGTCTCTAAACAAAGTAGGGAGTTGCCACCGTTGTTTAGCTGGCACGCTAAACTGCACTCTAGTTGGTGCAACAGAGCAGGACTCTTGTTGCCCGGGCAACAAAAAAATAGCCGGGCATTGTGGTGGGTGTCTGTAGTCCCAGCTACTTGAGAGGCTGAGGCAAGAGAACAGCTCAAGCCCAAGAGTTTGAGGTTGCTGTGAGCTGTGATGCCACAGCACTCTACCGAGGACACAGTGAGACTCTGTCCCAAAAAGAAAAATAAAATAATAAAAAAAATAAACAAGGTAGGGAGAGGAGGGAAAGAGCGGAGAGGTGGAGAGGCCCTTACCATTAAGAAGAAGATAATACCTTTATTGGACTTTGAAGAATGAGTATAATTTGGACAGATAAAGTCAGCAGTAAAAAAAAAAAAGAAAGAGAGAGAGAGAGAAAGATAAGGACAAAACCTTAGGGAGTAACCACATTAAAGAGTGAATTTAAAAAAAAAAAAAGTAGACACAGAGGCAGGGAGAAAACCAGAAGAGCCAACTGACACTGAAGCAAGGAGAAAAAAGCATTTGAAAGAGAAAAGAGCTTAAAAATTTCAATGTGGTGACTGGGGCAAAAGTAAAATAGGTCAAGGCACTGAACGAATAGGTGCTATTGATGACTTTTTACAGTATTGTTTTGGTACAATGATAGAGATGAGAGAGAATAAATAGGGACTAGTTTGAAAGAGACAATGGAGGAAGAATACCTTTTTAGTATCTAATCAGATTAGAGAAATTGATTCTTCTTTCTTAAAACAAAAAACATTCTCATGAAAGATACAGCTATCTTCTTAGTAGCTAGCTCTAACAGTAAACATTCTAATTAGGAAGTTGTTCCTTACATCAATTAAACTCTTATATCCATTGAAATCAAATGGTTCAATTTTTATGGCAAGATGAACAGTTAATAAAAGCTGTATCTATTTTAAGCATTGCAAGAAGACACAGCCAAGAAGTTGACAAACTTTTCTTCACAGTAGCTTTTCACAAATGGTTAAGTGTACTATTCAACTCCTAAGTGCATGTCTATCTTTTCTTCTTTTCTTAAAAAAAGTTTTATTTTGACATAGTTTTATGCTTACATATAATAGTAATAATAATAATAATAATAAAAAGATTCCTGCATACCTTTATCCTTCTTTCTTTTTAAATAATCTATTTTAAGAAAAGCATTCTTTGAACTTCCTACTTTTTTTTCTTTGTAATGTGGATATTGCCAATAAATTTTAGCTATTTAGTCTAAAAACTGCTGGGGCTCAAATAATGCTAATGATTCAGTCACAAGTTGTAGGAAAGATAAACTGACTTAACAGAACTCCCTTTTGGAATTCACAGGACTTCTTTAATTTAATTGATATCTTTTATCAGCTATGCCCTATTCCCTCTTTCCTCTCCTTCAGGATTCACTCCAATTAAATGTATGTTAGACCTTCACACTCTATCTTTCATGTCTCTTATTTTCTTTCTGTAATTTTTATCTTTTTCTTTGTCCCTGAAGCATTCTGGATAATTTCTTCTGACCTCACTTCCAGTTCACTATTTCCCTCTTCAGCTATGTCTATTTTGTTGCTAAATCCATCTATAAGCTCTTAATTTCAGTTATTACATTTTGTAGTTTTGTACAGATGCTACAGTTTGTAGCATTTCTATATAGTCCATTTTCAAAACTGTATTACTGCTTTTTCTTATAGTTCCCAATTCCCTGAGAAAAATTTTAAACTTAGCTTTGATTTTTTTTTATCACAGTAGGCATAGTTATTTTTAGCCCAAGTCTGATAACTCTAGTATGTCATATATTTACACCTTTTGGAAATCTACTTGTTTATTGTGACTGTTTCTTTATATGCCTAATCATCTTTGACTGTGTACTGGTTATTTTTCAGGAAAAGTTCCTTGAATAACTATTTTTAGACAGAAGATTGTGATACATTATTCCAGAGAGAATTTCTGTTTGCTACTGCCACATGTCTGAAAGTACTACCAGTCCAAAGCCTCCTTCATCCAAATTCACGGCCTCAAGCTCTCAGTATTTTGGTTTTTTTTAGAACCCTAATAGTTAGGGTTCCTGCATATTCTTTATCTCCAACATTTGCCAGACGTTTCCTTGATTTCTTCTTCTAATATCTGATGGAATATATGTATGTGTGAGTGTATATACATAGTTTTCAAGGACTGTCATATACTCTAAAATAAGATACATTTTTTATATAAGATATTAAAAACAAAATTTTTATAATATTTTTATTTTCCAAATGTAACTTTATTGCATGCATAAAGTTATATGTTTGTTTTACTAACAAATGCCTATTTCATGTGACTGTGAAGAATAATGTAACTGCTTTCAATACCATAGATAAAAACTATCACAAAATGGGCTGCTCCTGTGGCTCAGTGAGTAGGGCACCGGCCCCATATACCAAGGGTGGTGGGTTCAAACCCAGCCCTGGCCAAACTGCAACAAAAAAGTAGCCAGGTGTTGTGGCGGGCGCCTGTAGTCCCAGCTACTTGGGAGGCTTAGGCAGGAGGATCGCCTAAGCCCAGGAGCTGGAGGTTGCTGTGAACCGTGATGCCACAGCACTCTAGTGAGGGTGACAAAGTAAGACTCTGTCTCTACCAAAAAAAAAAAAACCTATCACAAAATAATAAGATGTCCAAGTACATTTAGTTTGTAAGCATTAAGAGCTTCCAGAGGACAGGACATATGCTTAGTGATCTTATTTAAATAATATTCAAATTTCAAGTCAAAGAAATATAAAAAGGATACTATAGCTATGGTGAAACTCAAGAGACAGTAACTTTATCCTAAATTCAATTTGCTATTATTTATCTTTCTACCATAGTGTAGTAGGACATTTAGTGACAGACATTAAAGGAAAAACTTTCTGGGTGGCTCATGCCTGTAATTCTAGCACTTTGGGAGGATGAGGAGGATGGATTGCCTGAGCTCAGGAGTTTGAGACCAGCCTGAACCAGAGTGAGACCCCACACCTCAAAAAATAGCCAGACATTGTGGTAAGCACCTGAAGACCCAGCTACTTTGAAGACTGAGGTAGGAGGATCTCTTCAGCCCACGAGTTTGAGGTTGTTATGAACTATGATGCCACAGCACTCTACCAAGGGTAACAAACGGAGACTCTGGCTCAACAACAACAAAAAAAACCTTTCTGAAAAATTTGAGTTTTGAGGAAAAAAATCTAAAGAGGTCTCAAGTAACTAAGAAATCACTTTCAAGAACAGTATATAATATAGTGTTACGTAATTAAAAACTGGATAATTTAAAAAATATTTTCTTCCTTAAGTGAAATAATGTACTTTTTTTCCTTTTTTCTGAAGTTTTTGGGCAGGGTTTGAACCTGCCACCTCCGGCATATGGGGTGGGCGCCCTACTCTTTTGAGCCACAGGCGCTGCCCCAAAATAATACACCTTTTAAATGCTAGTCTTCTTTTGAAAGCATTAATAATTTTTTTAAAAACATTGTTAAGACTTCTGATTTCTGGTCTAGCATTAAAGAGCTTAAAAGTCACTATTCCATACTAATAATAAGTAAAAAGCTGAACTAAATAAATCACCAATTCTTCTTGGAGCGATCAGAGGAGATCACTAGACAAACTACTGTCCCCAAAACTGGGGACATACACAGGTGGAGACAGAGGATCACAACCACAGCAGAAACTCACAAGGAGAAATCTCTAGAGTAGGAAAGCCTAGCTAACTGACAAAATGCTGGAGGCTCACTGCACAGAAGTATGAGAATAAAAACTCCAGGCGACACAGTCACAGGGAGGACCCTGCCTATATAAATTTTATCTCCAAGACTTCTACCAGATCTTCATAGTGAACAATGGAGAAAAATCTGCTCCTGCTTCCAGCAGAGAGGGAAAAAGGAACCATTTAAACCAGAGAACTTTGTTCTTTTTAACAAAGCCTGTCCTCAGGAGAAACTATTTTCCTGAGCCTAACCTGCTATGGTTTTATCAAAGCCTAACATACCTAGGGGAATTAAAATACTCAACTGGCTCGGTGCCTGGAGCTCAGCAGCTAACGCGCCAGCCACATATACCAGAGCTGGCAGATTCAAATCCAGCCTAGGCCTGCCAAATAACAATGACATCTACAACCAAAAAATAGCTGGCAAAAAAAAAAAAAAAAAAGCCTGGCATTGGTGCAGGCGCCTGTAGTCCCAGCTACTTAGGAGTCTGAGGCAGGAGAATCACTTTAGCCCAAGAATTTGAGGTTGCTGTGAGCTGTGATGTCACAGCACACTACCCAGGGGGACAGCTTGAGACTCTGTCTCAAAAATAAATAAATAAAATAAAATAAAATACTCAACTGCAGCCCCTGCTGGCCTTACCTGTGGAGAAGGGAAATACCCAGCTCTAGTTGGCTCTAGCCTTCTGTGTGGAGCACTCCACTTTAGCTCCCTCTAGCCTCCTACATAGAAGGGAAAAATACCACTCTAGGCCCCTCTAACCATCCTGTCCCACATAAAGGAGGGGAGGCAGCACTGGTGACATTCAGAGTCCAGTGGCATAGGCTGACCAAAAAACTGAGACATAATTGCAGGATTATAAAACATCCCCCTCTCCCATACCTTACCATCACACCACTAAAGGATATTTACCAGAGTCCCTTTCACCCAGTACATTATGTCCACATTTCAACAAAAAAATTACAAGGCATAGAAAAAGGCAAAAAACACAATTTGAAGAGGAAGAGAAAACACCAGAACAAGAGTCAAGATATGGTAGAGATGTCTGAATTATCACCCCAGAAATTTAAAATAACTACAATTAATATGCTAAGGATTTTTTTTTTTTTTTTTTTTTTTGGCCAGGGCTGAGTTTGAACCCACCACCTTCAGCATATGGGGCCAGCGCCTTACTCCATTGAGCCACAGGCACTGCCCTATGCTAAGGACTTTAATAGATTTAGACAACATGCAAGAACAGATAGATACTGTAGGCAGAGAGGTGAAAATTCTAAGAGAATCAAAAATGAAATGCAATGGCTCAGTGCCTGTAGCTCAATGGTTAGGGAGCCAGCCAAATTCACGGGGGCTGACGGGTTCTAACCCGGCCTGAGCCAGATAAACAACAATGACAACTACAACAAAAAATAGCCAGTGGTGGACTGGAATCACTTAAGCCCAAGAGTTTGAGGTTGCTGTGAGCTGTAACGCTACAGCACTCTGTTGAGGGCGACATAATAAGACCATCTCAAACAAACAAACAAAAATGAAATGCAAGTGAACAAAAACACTGTTCACTTTTAACAAACATAAAGAATGCCTCGGATGGTCTCACTAATAGACTGGACAAGGCTAAGGAAAGTTCTCTGAGCTTGAGGATGTAACAATAGAAACTTCTAAAACTGAAACACAAAGAGAACAAAGATTAAAAAAACAGAGCTCATTATACAAGAGCTGTGGGACAACTACAAAAGGTATAACATACACATAACAGAAATATCAGAAGAAAGAAGACATAGAAGTACTAACTGAGCAACGGAGACTGAGAATTTTCCTAAATTAGTGTCAGATACCAAAACATGCATCTAAGAAGCTCAGAGAATACCAAGTAGGATAAATGCAAAAAGAAAAAGAAAGAAGTAAAAACCCACAACACCCACCCACCCCCTATATGTAGGTATACTACATTGGCACTTCAGAAAATCAAGGAGAAAATCTTGAAAGAAGTTTGGGAGGGGGTACCTTCCCTACACAGGGGCAAAGAAAAGAATCTAATCTTTCCTCTGAAACCATGCAATAGATCGTGGAGTCAAATATTTAAAACAACACTAACCTAGAATCCTGAACTCTGTGAAATTATCCTTCAAAACTGCAGGAGCATGGGTGTGGTGACTTACATACTCTGGGAGGTCAAGCCCAACGTAACAGTTAAGCTCAGGAGTTCAGGACCAGCCTAAGAAAAAGTGAGACCTCCATCTGTACTAAAAAAAAAAGAACAATTAGGTGGGCATCATTGTGCTTTCCTGTAGTCCCAGCTACTGGCAAGGCTGAGGCAGGAGAATTGCTTGAACCCCGGAGTTTGAAGTTGCTGTAAACCATGCTGATGCCATAGTACTCTAGCCTGGGGCAAGAGAGTGAGACTCTGTCTAAAAAAAAAAAAAAAAAAAAAAAAATTTTTTTTTTTTAGGAGAAATAAGTATTTGCTCAAACAATTGGGAGGATTTGTTGCCAGTAGATCTGCCTTGCAAGAAATGTTAAAAGCAGTGTCCAGAAAGAAGGGAAATGATAGATCAGAAACTTGCATCTATATGAAAAAAGGGAAAGCTCTGGAGAATGAATAAATGAAGGTAAAATAAAACTTTTATTAATTCATCAAACAGACAAATTGTTCAAAATAATAACAACAGTGTATTCAAGCATGTGTCCTTATATATGTGTGTGTATATATACATATGCTTATGTATAAATGAAATGAATGACAGCAATGATACAAGGGAAGGAGAATTAGGAATGTGTTGTTGTCATAAGGCATTTGCATTATTGTGAAGCAGATTATTATTTGAAAGTGTACTTGGTGGCTCAGCGCCTGTAGCTCAAGTGGCTAGGGCACCAGCCACATACACTGGAGCTGGCAGGTTCGAATCCAGTCCAGGCCTGCCAAACAACAATGACAACTACAACCAAAAAATAGCCAGGGGTTGTGGTGGTCGCCTATAGTCCCAGCTACTTGGGAGGCTGAGGCAAGAGAATCTCTTAAGGTGCCCCATGATTACATTAATGTACACAGCTATGGTTTAATAAAAAAAGAAAAAATGAAAGAAAGAATCTCTTAAGCCTAAGAGTTGGAGGTTGCTATGAGCTATGACACCACGGCACTCTGCCCAGGGTGACGGCTTGCGATTCTGCCTCAAAAAAAGAAAGAAAGAAAGTGTACTCGGATTGATTATAAATGTGTACTGCAAAGTCTGGGCCAACCACTAAATAAAAAGAAGTTATAATAAGTGACATGCTACAAAAGGAGAGAGAATAAATAATATAAAATGCTCAATTAAAGCCCAAAAAAGGCAGAGAAAGTGTGGTAGGCAAAAACAGGAACAAAAAATAAGGGCAACAAATAGAAAACAATAAAACATGTGATGTATACTAATCTAACTATATCAATAATCACTTTAAATATCAATGGTCTAAACATAACAGTTAAAAGACAAAGATTGTCAGAGTATATTTAAAAAACCCAGCTACATGTTATCCATAAGAAACCCACTTTAAATACAAAGATACATATAGATTATGGAGAAAAAGACATGCCATTTCAACATAATCAAAAGCAAGTGAGTAAGTTGTATTAATTTCAGACAAAGCGGTTCTCTGGGCAAGGAAAGTTTTAGGGATAAAGACAAGCACGACATAACGATAAAGGGATCAACTGTCCAAGAAGACATAATAATCCTTCATGTGGATGCACCTAACAATAAAGCATCAACATATCACGAGGTAGAAACTGACAGAAGCAAGAAGAAACAGATGAATCCACTGTTATGGGTGAAGACGGGTCCAGCAGGCAGAAAATCAGTAAGGATGTAGTTAATAGCAACACCATTCAACAGGATATAATGGACATCTATAGAACACTTCACCCAACAACAGCAGATTACACATTCTTCTCAAGCTCACAAGGAACATTCACCAAGACAGATTACATTCTGGGCCATAAAACACATCTTAATAAACGTAAAAGAATAGAAATCATACAGTATCTGTTTTTAGGCCACAATGGAATTAAACTTGAAATCAGTAACAGGAAGATAGCTAGAAAATCCCAAAGTATTTGGAGATTAAATAGCACACCTCTAAGTAACTCATGGGTCAAAGACAAACTCTAAAGAGAAATTTAAAAATTTTAACTAAATGGAAATAAAAATACAACTTATCAAAATTTGTGGGATGCATCAAAAGCAGTGCCTAGAGGGAAATTTGTAGTATTGAATGCATGTGCTAGAAAAGAACAATCTAAAACCAATAATCTAAAGGAATTAGATTATTAGGAAATAATAAGGAAACTAAAAAGAAGAGCAAATTAAATCCAAAGCAAGCAGATGAAAAGAAATAATAAGAAAAAATAGAGCAGAAATCAATAAAATTGAAAACAGGAATTCAACAGAGAAAATCAAGAGTGAATCTAATGTAAACTGTGGACTGTGGGTGATAATGTGTCAGGTCATCAATTGTAACAAATGTACCACTGCCTGTGCCAGATGTCAACAGTGGAGGAAGCTGTGCATGGGTAAGAACAGGAGTGAGACTGAGGCAAGACAATCTCTTAAGATGGGATATGAAACACTCTGTACTTTCCGCTCAATTTTGTTGTGAACCTAAAACTGTTCTAACAAATAAAGTTTATTTTTTTAAGTGACTGCATAGTTCTAAACCTCACCTTGCTCCTCCCCTAGAAAAAAAGAAAAATAAATTCTTTTCAATACTTTTTTTTTTTTTTGAGACAGAGCCTTAAGTTGTCACCCTGGTAGAGTGCTGTTGCAACACAGCTCACAGCAACCTCCAACTCCTTGACTTAAGCGATTTTCTTGCCTCAGCCTCCCAAGTAGCTGGGACTACAGGTGCTGGCCACAATGCCTGGTTATTTTTTGGTTGTAGTCATCATTGCTGTTTGGCAGGCCCAGGGTGGATTTGAACCCGCCACCTCTGGTGTATGTGGCTGGTGCGTTAGCTGCTTGAACTACAGGCGCTGAGCCTTCAACACTCTTTTAATACTTCAATCATTCAAATCTAGCCTCTCCACTTAGAGTGTTTAAGAATGTAATTGTGCCTTCATTACATTGGACAGACTGAATAAAGAATTGGTCAGAGAGGAACAGGGGAGGCATGTTCTACTTTTTGACCTTGGCAGTAGATGCATTGTTCATATTATGCTTATTTATTAAAAATTACATTCATGTTTTATGCATATATGTATTTCAGCAAAAAAAAAAAAAAGAATAGAATGGGATTTTTAAAAAGATTCCTTTATAGAAAATTTTCTAAAGCAAATTGAAGATGTCATTTAAATTTATACATTTTAACTGTCCTTTTAAAGGATCTAAAGAGGCTTAGTACCTGTAGCTCAGTGATTAGGGCGCCAGTCACATACACAGAGGCAGGTGGGTTCGAACCCCGCCCAGACCTGCTAAACAACAATGACACAACAAAAAAATAGCTGGGCGTTGTGGCAGGTGCCTGTACCTCCCAGCTACTTGGGAGGCTGAGGCAAGAGAATCGCCTAAGCCCAAGAGCTGGAGGTTGCTGTAAGCTGTGATGCCAAGCACTCTACCTAGGGAGACATAGTGAGACTCTGTCTCAAAATAAATAAATAAGTAAATAAATAAAGGCTCTAAAGAACAGAGATGGGACAAAGGCAAAAAGGAATGAAGTACCTGAGTGACTTTCATTCATGTCTTTCACGAAAAAATGTGGCCAAACAGATTTAAAACATATTTTCAGCGGAAATTAATTAAAAATTAATATAGTTTAATACTGTCAACCATCTTTGTCTAAATTTAACGATTCTTATATATAAAATAGAAAAGGTACTGGCTCGGCGCCTGTGGCTCAAGCGGCTAAGGCACCAGCCACATACACCTGAGCTGGCAGGTTTGAACCCAGCCCTGGGCTGCCAAACAACAATGACGGCGGCAACCCAAAAATAGCCGGGCATTGTGGTGGGCGCCTGTAGTCCCAGCTACTTGGGAGGCAGAGGCAGGAGAATCGCTTGAGCCCAGGAGTTGGAGGTTGCTGTGAGCTATGACAGCTTGAGGCTCTGTCTCAAAAAAAAAAAAAAAAAAATAGAAAAGGTACAAATTCATCTCCCTTTTACTTGGCTTATATTTTCCAAGACTTTTAAGTGTCTAAAGAAATGGCACTTTTAGAGGGCCCTTCAATTTTGGACCGACGGTATTTTTCATTCCTTCCCAAATACATCACTGTGACTTTATTTGCACTAAATCACCCTCCCTGATGAGCAAACTAGGGCTCTAATGCCTCCTCTGCACTCTGCAGTCAGAAGCTACACTTTTGAACCGTTAATATGGCACTGGTGTTAAATCTGCTCTGAGCACACTCTTAGAATACTGATTCTATTGCTTAAGGCCATTTCATAAGCCCCCCAAACAGACTTCCATTATTTCTCTCTCCAGAAGCTGGCAGTTAATGACCATCCTACTCCTAGCTAGTAAGGGAGCAGTTATTTCCTGACAGTATGTCTTTAGGTCAGCATGATTTCTCCAATTACAAGTTTATCACTGCCTATGGCTATACAAAGAGCATCTCTGCTGCTATCTCTTAGATGAGAAATAGAATCTCTCCGAGGGGACACCATCCTGTTAATTTGGCCTAGGTCATCTTCAATCATCCTCCTTTTGGAGCTGTCAGTCTTCAATTAAAGAAAAAACCCAAAAACATCATAATTGACTATGTTTGCTCCTTTTCAGGTCTGAATAAGACAGGAGAATGCTTCTTTGATTGTCAGTTCTTATTTCAAAGTCTTTCTTAGGGAAAGAAAATTCTTATTTTACTAGGAATAACCATATACTAGTGTATTACAGCTGCAACAACTCTCAAAAAAGCTGTACAAAAGAAAAATGTGACTTCTACCTCTCAAAGTCGTTAGAGACTTTTTTTTTTCTTATTAAGGCACCCAGAACAATATTATACCAAGCCAAAAGAAGTAATTTTCTTCATGGAGTAGAATAGCAATTGGCTGTTACTCATTAAATTCTTACAGAAATGAGCAATGACTTTCTTTCTTATTCTGTTTCTCTCTGAATAGTAGATGAAGTTGATTTTTTTTCCAACCCTGCCTCCCATCAGCAGTATTCCTGAGTTTTGGCCTATGTAGCTGCTAATATCCTACACATACATGCTCAGGCTCCTTACCAGTCAATGCATTTAACCTTTCTGTTTATTCCACGTCAGTCCCTATCTTCTTAGTGAAATTGATGTTTTTTCTTTCCAAACAGAATAATTTCATATGGTAAAAAAACTATACACACAAAATCCACTGGTTTCTAAATCCTTTTTGTATTTTAAAGGCTACAGGGGACATGGGTTCTCATGTTTTAATTGAAAAAGACATGCCTATTTGTGATAATGCCAAAAGGCAGGCTGACTACTGCTACTTCACAAATATAGTTATTGTCTCTCCTGTGTTGGGGTAAAACTGCTGGACCCCGCAATTTACCTTTATTCTCAAAGAGAAGTTAATTCCATGATTGACCACAGGTGAAAGATTATATTTCCTGGAACTAAGTAAAACACTAGAAACTATTTAAAAGAACATTGTGTCATAACTGTGTTCAAAGCACTTTTCTTTCCTAATTCACCCATACCATTTTACATCCTAATTGCCTAACAACTGTGCCCCTCAAGGATAGAAGCTCCTAGAAGGTAGAACTACATCACAATGACCACAATGGTCTTGGCAGATGGTATACAGCTCATACGGATTTCTGTAAGTATTACACTCAATTCAAAAGTCTAATTCTTAATTAGCCACTGTTTTAGACTAACTGGCACACCCCCTGCCCTAACATTTATGAAATGGGTTTTAATCAGACACTATCACAGTTCAGACCAAGAGATACACCCAATTTCAAATGCTATGTATCTAATGATCTCTACCTAAGCACTGAGCACCTTTATGGGAGATAGCAGAAACAATGCTAAAGTTGCACATTTTAAGTCTTTTTGTTCTGATTTAGACTCTGCGACTAACTCTTGCTACCTTTGGTAAGTCACTTTAACCTAATGGATCTAATGTCAAAGATTAAGGTTGGGAACTGAACTAAATAGTCTCTAAGTGTGTAGCTGGGCCCAACTCTAACACTCTGATTAGGCATGAATTAAGTAAGGTACTACTGCAGAGCAGTTTCTTATCAACACTAGAGGGAGCTACATTCATGTCATCAATGGGGTGTTTTAGACCTCACGAAAAAGCTTCTTTAAATGGAAAACGGACTTTTCCAGAACAAGAGAAATTCCATATCAAGTGAGAGGTCTACACTATTCACATAAGTTCCCTGCAACTACCTCCCTCTCACAAATGTCAGGGCACCTCACTCCTGACTTGCACCAACACACAGGCTTCAATTTTAATTTCTTAAGAACCAACTTAGCAAATGAGTATAATTGTGATGGATGTGTTACTTAGTTCAATGTAAGCATTTCGTATTATATATCAAAGCAGTGCACTGAACCCCATAAAGGCATCAATGTACAAAGTTATGATTTAATAAAATAAATAAATAAATAACCAACTTGGCTTTGAATCACTCCTAAACAGTTTTCCCCACTCAGTCTATTTTCTTTCTTAATCAAATTTATAACAACAAAAAGCAAAGTAATTAATAGTGATATCTGAAAATCCCCAAAGAAGGGAGATAGAGGAGGAAAAAGATTCATATCACACTAAAACTGTGACCTGGGAAAAAGCAGTAAAGTTAATTATCATACAATTGAATTCATTACTAGCCTGCCACTCAAACCCACAACTACTTTAAAAACAAGAAAGCTACTCAAAAGGAGAAAAGATAAGAAAGCAAGGAATCAACACAGCGCTGCAATATGGGTGATGGGATGTCCTACTGATCTTTGTGGTAAGATGCTCACAACTGCTAAAGAGTGATGTCAGTAATTGGAGGCAAGGCAATTACAGTAGACATTTGGCAAGAAGACTGTGAAGTGACAAGGTAAGGGAATGGAGGATGGGTAGGGAAAGAAAAAGAGAAAATCATTTCTAAAGGTTATTCTGATTTACTAAATTTACTTTTCCACCAATGAAAAACACCCATGGCCTTAAAAATGTTTGACCTAAATCATCACAGAACAAATAAGATGAAGAATCAAAAACTTCTCTATTAGTATCAACTTATGCTTTTCTTTACCTGGAGGAACAATGGCATGTTAATCTGATAGGGCACAAATCACGAACAAATAGTATTACAAAATGTAGTCCGTGGGAGAATAACACACACAAATGCAACCCTGAAGAACCCCTTTTATTTAAATTTCATGAATCAATTCAACACATAGAAAAGCAATGCATCAAAAGTCAGAAATAGACCACCTATGTTTTAGGACATGGGCTCTTCCTGAGTAAAAATAGATTATAAAGCCACAGAAAGTGATTTTATGGTAAAGAGAAAAAACAACCAAAACAAGACAAATAATTATTTTCCACTTGAAAAACAAACAAACAAACAAAAAAACCCCGCAAAGTTAGAGGTATGCCTACAATCCAAGTAGTTGGGGTACCTAATTGTTTCTTAAATCACCAATTTCAACTACTCCAGTGTGTCAAGAGGACTTCTCTTTTCCTTTAGCAAATTAAAAGAAAAAATACTGGAACAGCCCTTTCAATCAATGATCCTCATGAGAAGCATGAGAAAAAATATACCTATATACTCAAGTATAAGCCGAGTTTTTTCCGGCACAAATTTTGTCCCGGACAAATTTTGTCACTTATACTCGAGTGTATACGGTACTCTACTGTGAAAAGGAAAACAATTTGTTTTCCTCCCTTTATTTCGAACACATGCCAAAGAATTTCCAATCACCCTGCTTCATACTAACCTTTAAAACGTTTCGGCCATCAAATGATTCTCTTTCCTTAAAGATGTACTTGCCATCTGCTGTGTAGAGATTGTACCTGCCTTCAGCTGTAAATATTCCAAAGATAATGTTAGAAGACAAGGTGGGGTTATTTATCTGTTTGAACTAGCAACGTTTTTCATATGCTACAGAGAGAGGGGCATAACATAAAAGAAAAAAACCTCAGGCTATGGGTCAAGAAACTTGGGTTCTAGTTCCAGCTCTGTCATCCAATTATTCAATATACATTTACTCATGCAACTTTCTCCAAGTACTCACTGTATGTATTCTTAACTATGCAACCAGTGACATTCTTAGGCAAATTATATCTCTTCATAGAACTCTGTTCCTTAGTGACAAAGTTAGAGGTTGAGACTAAGTGAGTTCCAAAGGTTCCTTACAGTCTACAAACCTATGATAGGCTGCTCATAAGTTTAAATAGGTAAAAATAAACAAGAGTTCAAACTAATAAAAAACTGCTGGCAAACATGCTTTGGGAATGCCCCCAAAGGAAAAAATGCCATTTAGTTGCAATCAAAGGTTCCTTACAGATATTCTACACAGCAATGCCGCAAATCTATGACCTTAACCTAAACAAGGTTGTGCTTTACCTTCTTGAGTCAATTTAGGTTTCAAATCCCAAAAGTTGTCCTTAAAAGTTTACAGAGAAAAGACCATCAAAGGAAAGGGAAACAAGAAAGAAAAATATAACATCATTTCATGTTTTCTTCAAATAAGAATTCAACACAGAGAAGAGTCCAGGGAGCAAAAAATTCAAAGCACTCTCATGAATTGCTTAACTCTCAGAATATTTTCTAAAATATTAATCCTTTACTGCCCAAGGACAGACCTTCAAAAATATTTGTATTTCCACCTTTGAATATGTTCTTTGACTTATACAGATATGGAGAGAAGCAAGTCAGAAGTGATAAAATACAGTCGAACCTCTGTAAATTGACCACTCAAGGGACTATAACAAACTAGCCAGCATAAAAAACTATGTTACATACATGTGGTGCATGTCTGGTCTATGAAAATTAGGTCAACTTAAGGAGGTGGTCAACTATGGAGATTCTACTGTCTGTCTAGAGTTCTAACAACTCCCTGAACAGAATATGTTTTAGTTACACATGGATAACTATGGAATTATTTCTCTAATGAGAAACGGAATCCCTTTTTTTTTTTTTTTTTTTTAAGAGACAGCGCCTCAGCTATTGCCCTGGGTAGAGTGCTGTGGCATCACAGCTCACAACAACCTCCAACTCCTGGGCTTAAGCAATTCTCTTGCCTCAGCCTCCCAAGTAGCTGGGACTACAGGTGCCTACCACAACACCCGGCTATTTTTTGGTTGGAGCTGTCATTGTTTGGCAGACTTGGGCTGGATTTGAACCCACCAGCTCTGGTGTATATGGCTGGTGCTTTAGCCGCTTGAGCTACAGGTGCAGAGCCGAGAAACAGAATCTTAATCAAAGATCTTAATCTGCCCATCTCACAACTTCAGATATGTGAAATTTAAAAGAACAGGCCAAGTGCAGTAGCTCACACCTGCACTTTGGAACTCCAAGATAGGAGGGCTGCTTGAGACCAGGAATTTAAGACCAACCTGGACAATATGGCAAGACCCTGATTCTATAAATATATCTGAAAAGGCTCAGTGCCCATCGCTCAGTGGTTAGGGTGCTGGCCACACACACTGTGGTTGACAGGTCAAATCTGACCCAGGCCTGCTAAACAGCAACAACTACCACAACAATAAAAAATAGCTGGGCATTGTGGTGGGCACCTGTAGTCCCAGCTACTTGGGAGGCTAAGGCAAGAGAATTGCTTAAGCCCTAGAGTTTGAGATTGCTGTGAGCTGTGACACCACAGCACTCTACCAAGGACAACACAGTGAGACTCTGTCTCAAAAGAAAAAAAAAAATTGAAAATTAGCGAAGTATGGTGGGACATGCCTATAGTCCCAGCTACTAAGGAGGCCGAAAAAGAAAAATTATGTGAGCCCAGGAGTTTGAAGTTGCAAAAAGCTATTATCATGGCCCTTGCATTCTAGCTTGGGCAACAGAGTGAGATCCTGTCTCAAAAAAAAAAAAAAAAAGTAAAAGAAAAAGTAAATTAATACCAAAACATATCAATTAAAAAGCAGAATAATATCTGAACATTGACATATTTAATGACAAGTCCAAAATCTATTAAGTAGCATTAACCATTAGGAAAATGCAAATCAAAACCAAAATGACATACAAATTTTACACCCACAAGAATAGCTATAATGATAAATAAAAAACAGATAACAAGTGTAGGCAAAGATGTGGAGAAACAGAAATGCTTATGCACTGCTGTAGAATGTAAAATGGTGCAGCCATTTTGGAAAATAGTCTCAGTACCTCAAAAGATTAAACATGCTGTTACCACAAGACCCAGAAATTCCACACCTAGGTAAATACCCAGGAGAACTGAAAACATACGCCCACACAAAAACATGCATATGATGTTCATAGCAGCATTGTTCATAACAGCTGAAAAATAGAAACAACACAAATGTCTGTCAACTGATGTCAACTATAATATTATTCAGTAATAAGAAGGAATGAAGGGCTTGGCGCCTGTGGCTCAAGCAGCTAAGGCACCAGCCACATACACCTGAGCTGGCAGGTTTTAATCCAGCCCGGGCCCACCAAACAATAATGATGGCTGCAACCAAAAAAAAAAAAAAAAAAAAAAATAGCCAGGCATTGTGGAGGGCGCCTGTAGTCCCAGCTACTTGGGAGGCGCAGAGACAGGAGAATCGCTTGAGCCCAAGAGCTGGAGGTTGCTATGAGCTGTGACAGAGCTTGACAGCTTTAAGCTATTTCTAAAAAAAAAAAAAAAAAAAAAAAAAAAAAAAGGAATGAAGTACTGATAGATGTTACAATATGGATCAACCTTGAAAACATTCTAAGTGAAAAAAGCCAATCACAAAAGATCATACTGGGTACAATTCTACTTATATGAAATACCCAAGAGGGGAAATCTACACAGACAGAGAGCAGACCGGTGTGCCTAGGGCTGCGGAGTGGAGGGGTGAGGTAGGAAGAAATGGGGAATGACTGCCAATGGGTATGGAGTTTCTTTTTGGGGTGATGAAAATGTTCTAAAATTAACTGTGGTGGTGGTCGCACAACTCTTATTATACTAAAAACCACTGACTTGTACATGGCAAATGGATGAATTATATAGTATGTGAATCATATCTCAATAAAGATATGATACTTAAAATACGTACAAGTAAGAAGGGATAACTACACTGTGAACACATTTTCTCATATAAAGCTGTGAATACAAATCTGGATCCACACAATACAGAATACACAGATTCCAGCATAACTGAACTCCATGTTAAGAGATTAGTTGATAATGGAATATGATATAGTTTTAAGAGCTCTGAACAGAGTCTTAACAACTAAAATGCACTAATGATAGCTATTAAATAGCTAAGGAAATATTATTTATACATGCACTGTCCAAAATAGCACTCACTATCCAGACAAGTTTATTTAAATTTAAATTAATTATGGTTAAATATAAATAAAAGTTCACTTTCACAGTCTCACTAGCCACCTTTCAAGTGCTCCATAATCACACATGGCTAGTGGCTGCTATACTGGCCATCACAGATACAGAATATTTCTATTATCACAGAAAGTTCAATTATCATCTATGTCATCTGAACCAAGGAATTTATAGTGTAGTTTAGTGTTCTGAAATTCTGCTTTTAATTCATAATGATGTTAAAACATATATCACCTCAGGAGATCTCACTGTTTTCCAAAATTAAAACTGTCTGAAATAAAATAAACATGTAGGGCAAAGTGGCTCACAGCTGCTACCCTAATACTTTGGGAGGTTAAGGCAGTAAAAGATCACTTGAGCCCAATGGTTTGAGGTTGCAGAGAACTGTGTTAAACACCACTGCACTCTAGCCAGGGCAACAGAAAAAGACTGTTTCAAAACAAACAAACAGATAAATAGAAATGTACATGTAAATAAATAAATAAACATCATAAACCTAGATAAACGTTTCCATTGGACAAGCTACATTATAATATGTAGACAGCTCAAATATTACAACCTTCTGCTGTACCAGACGAAAGCAATATGCTCCACTGGAACAAGTTCAAAGCTCTGTATTCGATTAACTACCCAAACAAGGGTCTAAGGACTTTGACTGAGTCATCTCAACCTCTTTTGGTCTCAGTGCTCTCTGAAAAGTCTCAAATAAAATTCAATACAGCATCATAAAACATTAACATTTTAGAACTAATAACTAAAAGGCAAATGCTGCTTGGTCCTACAATGACTCTAACCAAATAAAGTTAATATTAAAAATTTCCAGTTGGAAACTTCAGTATAAATAAATAGATGTACCTTGACAAAAAAGAGACACAAATTGCCCTAAATTAAAAACCCATGAATAGTCAATGGGTTTAAGACCTGATAAGAGTCTTATTCCAGCCTAAATTTTCTATAACCAAGGTCAGGGCCCTAAAAAAGGAAATAAAATGTGAATATAGGATTTTGGTGCTAATATATTTTAAAGAACAGATTTGGAGAGGAGAAGTTTCATAAAGCTTCAATTTATGCCCCTTGATCAGATGCTGAATGTGCTAAAGAAGTTTTCACTTGGGAAGTGGGAATGGGGAAAAAAATCCTTTTTCAAATAAATAATTATCCAATCAAGGATTAAAACAAAGCATTGTTATCCAAAGGCTGAGATTTCACAAGGAAAAGAAATTATTACTCTAAAGCAGCGGTTCTCAACCTGTGGGTCGTTCGCAGGGGTCACCTAAATATATCTTGCATATCAGATATTTACATTATGATTCATAACAGTAGTAAAATTATACTTATGAAGTAGCAACGAAAATAATTTTATGGTTGGGGGGTCACCACAACATGAGGAAATGTATTAAAAGGTTGCAACATTAGGAAGGTTGAGAACCACTGCTCTAAAGCAAGGTTTCTCAACCTTGAGGCTACTGACATCTTGGGAAGAATAATTCTTTGTCTTAGCTATCCTGTGCCTCCACCCATTAGATGCCATTAACCACTCACCTCCAACATGATAACCAAAATGTCTCTAAACAGTCCCAAATGTCCTCCAGGGGGCAAAATTGCCTGCAAAGGTTCCACTGATCTAACATTTACTTTTATTTACTAATCTTCATTTCTTCTTTTTTCTCTTTGAAGACAGCCACAAAACATTGCATGGGACATATTTATACTAAAAAATTATTCATTCAGGCTTGGTGCCTGTAGCTCAGCGACTGCTGGCAGGTTCAAATCCAGCTCAGGCCTGCCAAACAATAATGACAACTAAAACCAAAAAATAACTGGGCATTGTGGCGGGTGCCTGTAGTCCCAGCTACTTGGGAGGCTGAGGCAGGAAATGGCTTGAGCCCAGGAGTTGGAGGTTGCTGTGAGCTGTGACACCACAGCACTCTACCCAGGGCAACATAGTGAGACTCTGTCTCAAAAATAAATAAATAAAATTATTCATTCAGGGAATTGATCTGGGAATCCTGTTCTTTTTATTTGCTAAATCTGACAATCCTATATGTGACAGAAATTAAACATCTAGAAGCCAGAGCCCCATGCTAGATATATCCTTCCCCACTTTGACTTCACACCTCAAAATAAGCTAATACATTTTTTTAAAAAAGAAGACCTATCAGAGATAGTCCATGCTATTTAAACCTTGGGGATCCTGCAAGGCTGCTGGTCAAACTGTGCTACAGTTCCATGCAGGACTTACCACTGGGGTCTTTCCTGAATAGCGTATTCATGACTGTAGCGTGCAGTTTCACACTATTCCACTCTTTCACTATCAGTCCGGATGCCTGAAAACGTTCCAGCACTCGATCAACTAATTCTTGTAGCCTAGAGAAATTAAAAAGAAGCACAGAAATCTTAGTAAACTCCTGAACACCTGATTACTAATTCAACAATGTTTATAAAGCATTTGCTCAACGCTGGTCACTGTATAAAAGCCCAGCATCAGAAGAGGAAGTAGAAGCTGAACACCTATCATGGAGCTCACTGTCAAGAAGACGAAAAGACAGGGAAAATAAATAACTGCAATACATTATGGTGAGTGCGAAGGGAGTATGCAACTCTACAGGAAGAGGGCCATGTCTCCATGGGAGGTTTAAGTGGGGTCTTGACGGATCATTAAAAGATTTGCAAATTAAATCAGGAATGAAGGGCACTTCAAGCAGAAGAAGAAACAGCATATGTAAAGATGCCAAGGCATACAAGATCTCAGCATATTCAGAAAACTACCAATTATTTAATAACACAGAGTGAGAGAAGAGGGACAATTGGAGATGAGCTGAATCTATAAGTAGTAGCCAGACCATGGGAAGCCACCAAAAAACTTTCAAAAGAGAAGGATGTGGTCCAATGTCCATTTTTGAAAGCTGACTCTGTGGCAGGGTGGAAAATGCTTTTAGAAGGGAAGAGACCAGCAGTACAGAGGTCAGCCAGGTGGCTACTGCAATAGCCAAAGTAACAAAAAACGTAACGTGTCAGGCACTGTTCTGAGCACTTTATATCTGTTAAATCACTTAATCTTCATAACAAATTATTATACCTACTTTACCTATAAGACAACCAAGGCACAGAGAAGTTATGAATTTCACCAAGGTCACAAAACTAGTAAGTGGTGGATCCAAAATCAGAATGCATGCAGAGTAGCTTCAGAGTCCATGTACTTGAGAATGGCATATCAAGGGGGAAAGGATGCAGATCTAAACTGCAGCAGGGCATTGAGAACCATGCGTTCAAAAGCTATGTGAGAGAGAAGGTGGTGCCCATTCAGACATGGTGGTGTTACGGAAAGGAAGTGATGAAGAAAGATTCCCAAGTGTTGCCTTAAATGACCAGCTGGGTCATTAACCAAGCTGTGGAAAAGCAACTGCTTATTGTTACATTGCGTAGTTCTGGGAAGATTAAGGGGAAAGGGGGAAAGGGAGAGGAGGGAGGGGGAAGGCGGGTGGAGGGAGGAGTACTGGTGGGATTATACCTGCGGGGCATCTTACAAGGGTATATGCGAAACTTAGTAAATGTGGAATATAAATGTCTTGGCACGGTAACTGGGAAAATGCCAGGAAGGCTATGTTAACCATTGTGATGAAAATGTGTCAAATAGTCTGTGAAGCTAGTGTATGATGCCCCACGATCATATCAATGTACGCAGCTATGATTTAATTAAAAAAAGATACCGTGCATGATTCTGCAGATGTGGCATGGGATATTGGAAGAGAGATGAAAACATGAACCTGGAGCTCAAGAGGAAAATCTAAATGAACAATATATATTTAGGAATCATCAGCACAAAAACAGGAGTTAGAAGCATAGGGGAGAAGCAGTGACGGGGGTGATGGGATTCAGAGTAAGCCAAGAGAGGCAGGGACAGAGCACTGTGAAACACTGCCCAAAGAGCAGAGAAGGAACCAGCAAAGACAACTGATACAGGTAAGGAGTAAGAAAAGGAAGTTGAGAGGCTGGAAGGAGAATTACAAAGGGGAAAACAGAATAATCAGCACAGGAGAACACCAGGAAAAGGAAGAAAAGAGGCAAAAAATACTTCCTTATTTTTCACAATTAGAGACTTGGGTCAAAGCCATTTCACTGACATGCTGGAGACAGACAGAAGTCTTGTAAACAGAAGACCAAGACTAGGAGGGGAAGGTGAGAACTTTACAGAACTCTGTCAAGAAACTCGAAAGGAAGGAGAGAAACCAGGCATGGGTGGCTCACGCCTGTGATCCTTGCACTTCAGGACGCCAAGGAGAGTAGTTTGCTTGAGCTCAGAAGTTCGAGCTAAGCCTGAGCAAGAGCAAGATTCCATTTCTACTTTAAAATATAGAAAAACTAGCCAGGCATTGTGGCAGGTGCTTGTAGTCCCAGCTACCAGGAGGCTGAAGCAGGAGGATCACTTGAGGCCCAGAGTTTGAGGTTGCTATGAGCTACAATGATGCCATGGCACTCTATTCAGGGTGAAAGAGTAAGACTCTGTCTCAAAAAAAAAAAAAAAAAAGAAAGAAAGAAAGGAAGGAGAGAAAACTGATACCTTGATAATTAGAACATATGGAGTTGAGGGAAGGTTGCTTGTATTTGGTTTAATGAAGAGAAAAGTTGAAAATGCTTACTGACAACAAGAAATTATACAATAGAGATGGGAGATCAAACTTCAGGCCATAGAGGGAATGCACAGAACAAGATTCGAAAGGATGACGTGCACATAGGATATAGGAATACAGCAGGGACCAAACCCAGCCCTCACCCCAAGCAGCTAACATTCCAGTGGAAGGAGACAGGTAACACACACACACACACACACACACACACCCACCCACCTAGGGTGCTAAGTGCTACAAAGCAAAGGAAATGGCAAAGAGGGAGTAGAATGGGACTAGAGACTAGAGATAGGTGTACTATCTTACATAGGGCAATCAGGGAGGGTCTCCCTGATAAAATGACATTTAAACAGAGACCTGAAGGAAAAGCATTCCATACAGAAGGAACAGCAAACACAGACATATGAGACAGGCGTATGAGTGGTGTGACTTAGGAACAGTAAAGAAGCCAGTGTTTGCAGTAAAACTGAGAACGGAGAAGTGATGAGGTGAGGTAGGTAGGAAAAATCACACAGAACTCGTAGGCCTGTGTAAGGGCTTCAGCATTTACTCTGACTGAGGTGGAGAGCTTCTGGAGGGTTTGGCAGAAGAATGACACGATCTGGCTGCTGTGTAGATGACTAATAGTGGTGGAAGCAGGATGGAAGCAGGGAAGTAGCTAGAAAGCTATGGCAACCACCAGGTGGCTGGGGCAGCAGCAGTGGCAGCGATGAGAAGGGACAGATTTCTTGGTATACTGAGTCAAGAGGTGAAGGTGAGTCCAAAATAATTTTTGTCCTGAGCAACCAGAACACTGAGTATCAAAGAACACAATATATTGAAGGGCTCACAACAAATCCTGCAGAAGGGGAGCAGCAGTAATGAAATGGAATGGCAGGCTGAAGCCCAGTTGCAAAGGCCTCTGCAGGTCAAGCAGGGCTGGAGTTTTACTTGGTAGGCCATGAAACCAATAATGGTTTTGGCTTTTTGTCTTTGTTTCTGAGACAAGTCTCACTCTGTCACCCTAGGTAGAGTGCCACGGCATCACAGATCACACGGCTTGAGCCCAGGAAACAGCAACCTCTGTTTCCTACGCTCAAGAAATTATCTTGCCTCAGCCTCCGTAATAGCTGGGATTACGGGCACCAGCCACAACGCCTGGCAAGTTTTTCTATTTTTAGTAGAAATGGAGTCTCGCTCTGGCTCAGGTTGGTCTGAACTCCTGAGCTCAAGCAATCCACCCACCTTGGCCTCCCAGAGTGCTGGGATTACAGGCGTGAGCCATCACACCCTGCTGAATGAGGGTTTTTAAGAAGCAAGAAATACCGGAAAAACTAAAGGCATGGAAAGCAGTTAAAAGAGATGTGCTTCCTCGGGCGGCACCTGTGGCTCAAAGGAGTAGGGTGCCGGCCCCATATACAGGAGGTGGCAGGTTGAAACCCGGCCTCGGCCAAAAACTGCAAAAAAAAAAAAAAAGAGATGTGCTTCCTTACATAGTTATCTTAATTTTTTCCCCAATTACAAAAATAATTCATATTCATTATAGAAACATGTAAGGTACAGAAAAGCATAAAAAGGAAAACATACCCTCACCATTCACAGATAAACATTTAACAAAAAAGAGTTAAGTGTTGGGCAGCACCTGTGGCTCAAAGGAGTAGTATGCTGGCCCCATATGCCAGAGGTGGCGAGTTCAAACCCAGCCCCAGCCAAAACCTGCAAATAAATAAATAAATAAGAGTTAAGTATGTATCTGTGGATGGTGAGGGTATGTAGTCAGGAAAAAACAAAACAAAACATTTAAGATATACTGGTTTTAAAACTTTCTAATTAACACAACAGACTGATACAATTTTTAAATATTTCTAAATAACATAACTCTGAACATAACCATGTACTACAAAATCCACCTCCATTACAAATCACAAGAGAGTAATTCCTTACTTTTCTCTCTGTTTAAAGAAAAAAAGAAAGTGGATAGGCCATTTAGCTCAGTAGAAACAGGGAGCATAATTAGAGTAAGGAAACCAGGTAGACCAAATGAAAGAAGCCAGTTTCCAGCTTTGTCTTTCTGGAAGTCGAGGATTTCTGCCAATTTACAGACTCAAAATTGTGAAGGAACTAAAGTCACTTAAAAAGTTCCAGTCTAACATGCTTTTTTTACACAAGAAGAAATGACGCACAGAAAGGCTGAATTGTGGGTGGTGCCTGTGGCTCAAGGAGTAGGGCGCCAGCCCCATATGCGGGGGTGGCGGGTTCAAACCCAGCCCTGGCCAAAAATCGCAAAAAAAAAGAAAGAAAGGCTGATTGCTCGAAGTCAGCAGAAGAGAAACCAGAATCCAGGTCTCCTGGCAGCGAGTTCTGCTCTGTTACCAATTCACTGTGTGTGGTAGTATCTTATAGCATCTGTACACACTGACATAAAAGTAATGTCTATGTTATAAAATATGTGTAACGTAATTTCATTTGTGTTCCGTGAAGGCTGCCTCTTTGTCTTACTCACTGCTTTAACTCTGCACCTAAATTGACGCATAATCAACACACAGTAAGTGCTCAATAAATAGTAGTTGTATACACATGGATCAATTCATAGAAGGCAAATATTCTGGATTCCTATTAAGAGAACTTAAAGGTACCTAGGCGTAATCACTAAATTTCAGGTTAATGTCATGGATATTATATTTGAGAATAATGTCACTATATTTCTAACAGTATATTCTTTTTTTTTTTTTTTTTTTTTGAGACAGAGTCTCACTATGTCGCCCTGGATAGAGTGCGTCACAGCTCACAGCAACCTCAAACTCTTGAGCTTAAGTGATTCTCTTGCCTCAGCCTCCCCAGTAGGTGGGCCACAATGTCTGACCATTTTTTATTGCAGTTGTCATTGTTGTTTAGCTGACCCGGGCAGGGGTTCAAACCTACCATCCTTGGTGTATATGGCTGGCGCCGTAACCACTGTGCTACAGGCGCCGAGCCTATAACAGTATATTCTTTCAATTCTTATTTCATTGCTTCTTTTCTGTTTATGAGTGAGTTACAAAACTTCCCTATGCCTTTGCTTCATCATAAGAAATTAAAAATATGGGTTTCTATGAACAAAAAGAATGACTTATTCTTAAGCAGCTTTCATTTAGGTAATGGTTTGGGTTTGAAAAGAGAAGCCAGTCACTAATGCATTAAATCTAAGTTCTTAGTTTAAAGGCCTTTAAGTGTTACAAAGCTTAAGCATTCTAAAGCCATCTTTACAGATAAGGCGTTTATTCTGCAGAACGATCACTGACTCCCTAGAAAGTGCAAATTGCAGGCTTTTGTGTGGACTTTTCCCCCCAGTTTAATTCAGTTCTATCCAATTAATACTTCCTGAGTGCTCACTATATACAGACATACTAATAATTACAAGAAAAAAAAACTAAGCAAAGACAGTCTTTGTTATTAATGCATCAATAATCTATTAAGAAAACAAAATTTTTGTTTTCATTTTTATATGAGACTATAAAGTAGACTTGGGTAATGACATAGAGATACAAAGTGCTTTGGGTAATTTAAAAAAGTGGAAGAGATAGGCTAGGCATGGTGGCTCATGCCTGTAATCCTAGCAATTTGGGAGGTCAAGGTGGGTGGATTGCTTGAGCTCAGGAGTTTGAGACCAGCCTGAGCAAGTATGAGACTCTGCCTCTACTGAAAATAGAAAAACTAGCCAAGTATGGTGGCACAAGCATGTAGCCCCAGCTCTCAGGCAGCTGAAGCAGGAGGATCTACAGAACCTAGGCAGCTACGATGACACCATCCCACTTTAGCCCTGGCAACAGAGCAAGGCTCTGTCTCAAAAAAAAGAGAAAGCAGACAAGATTATAGCTGGGTTAGGACTAGAATAGGCTACAAGGAGAATGGGTTTAGTTGAATGAATAAATGACTTAAATACTCCCTGCCCCCAAGTCTACTTGAGAAACAGAAACAGAAAGGACAGCAAGAGGAAAGACAGCATTTGGACACAAAGAGGAGAAATATGAGGGAAATTTTAGTTGTAAAACTAAACAAAGACACAAAGAATCATCATCAAGGAGTGAAGCAGGGTGCGGCCCAGGGCAAATACAAGGTAGTGGGAGAAGAAGCTGATATCCTAAATCTTGCTCTACTGTAAGATCTTGAATGCTAGACTGAGGATTATTAATTAATTCAAAGATGATGTAAAATGATAGGAAAAAAATTTGTAAAGACCAAGTCTCACTATGTTGCTCAGGCTGGTCTTGAATTCCTGGCCTCATATGATCCTCCTACCTCGGCGCCCCAACGTGCTAGGATTATAGGCATGAACCACTGTGCCTGGCCTATGGAAGATAACCCTTTCTAATCCAATTTTTTTGACCACCTGCATACTCTCCAGCTCTTATTTATTTTGGGTGGGAAAGAGGCTGGTACGTTACTTGCTTACAGTTTTAAAAGAGAAAAACATAAATACGAACTTACCTGTTGATTTTATTATCTACTTGAGGTTACACAAAATAATTAAAGTTGTTTTGTTTATTTTTGTTTATAATTTTTTTTTGAGTGTGATACTTCTTGAAGCAATTTCCAGAATGCAGTCTAGGCTTCGTCTTGCATGTCTCAGAGTACAAAATAGTTTCTCTCCTTCCACCTTTCTCACTTCTTCTGCTGAAAACCATGCAATTCTTTGTTGATTTTTTTCATTTTTCATTATAAAATGCATCTTCCCATTTAGCCTTCCCTCAGTGTCAGATGATGGTCCCTTCTTTGTTGAACTTCTGTTCCTCACACTGCTCACAAGCTGACTGATGAGATTTCTCCTCTAAGAAAGGCGCATCTGCACTTTTTCTCCACTCTCTTTATCTAATGAGTAAAGGATGTAGCTGCTCATAAGTGCAACTTTTACCAGCCAGAAGAATAATTTTTCCCACCATTTGTAGGACCTCCTTGTAGATCTATAACATCCACAGTACTGATCAGCTCTGTCCACTCTTCAAAAAAACTTTGTGTATTCGAAAATAATTGTTGGCTTTTCAAATTGAACAGGCTGAAAAAAAAAAAAAAATGAGCAGCCTGTTTCTTCCTATAACCAGTGATCAACTGTGTTTGAAAGCCAAAGAATGTACTCAGCATTATCACCAACCACTTGTCATGGAATGAGACACATCATTTTCATATCATGCTGATAGACATATAATTCATATTCCTGAAGTTTCTCCTTTTTCAGATCACTTGGAAAATCCTTTCTAGAAGCCATACCTGTTCCTTTTACAGGTTTCTTCATTTTATGCAAATCCCAAGCTCCAACAGCAGAGCAGGCAAAAAAGTGCAACAACAAAAAAAATGTTGGACATCTTCCAATATCGAAGTGGAACAGGGAAATTATGTCAGACAAGGTCCGACACAGAATCAGATTAAACAAAGAAGTCCTACATAGGCTACAGCTTAGGAATGACGGAGAAGCAGTATTTTATAATATCTCTACACACTGACATAAAAGTAATTATCTAAGTTATATTTCATGAGAAAAATGAACTTCAAATGAATATATATGTACTTATTCCACTTGTGTAAAATTACCACGTATAGACAATGACCCTTAGCAGTATTTGCTCCAGGGAAGGAAACTGGGAGAGTCAGAGCAGGGGGGAAAGAACCATTAAATTTTCACTTTACCCATCTGTAAGTTTTTCTTTTTATAGGAGAAAAAAATGTTAAAAAAAGAAGTTTGGCTGTGAAAGGAAGATGGCAAACTATGTATAGAGATGCTGGGCTGCACACGCATGGAATTTAACTCTGATGCATACTTACATGCACACATACACCTCTCTCTTCTTTTCCCAGACTTCTCAAAAGAGTAAATGATATCCACTTATTCTTAATGTCCTTTTTCTGCCCTATCACGAGCACAAAATTTAAACCTAAACAGAGCTACATCAAGCCATAATCCTACCACTTACAAACACATACTAATTATTACCAACCCTGACCTGACCAAATATACTAAGTAATACCTAAACAAATGTAACACTTGCCTTCTATACCAACATTGTTTAAAAAAAATAATCAGAGGCGGGAGAAGTGGCTCATGTCTGTAATTCTAGTACTCTGGGAGGCCTAGGCAGGTGGATAGCTTGAGCTCACAGGCTCAAGACCAGCCTGAGCAAAGGGTGAGACCCCCATCTCTACTAGGGGTAGAAAAACTGAAGCAAGAGGATCGTCTGAGCCCAAGACTTGGAGGGTGCTGTGAGCTGTGATGTCACAGCACTCTGCCCAGGACAACAGCTTGAGACTCTGTCTCCCCCCCAAAAAAAAAAAAATCAGATAAGCTAAAGAAAAAAAATTACTTATTACCTGGAAATAATACTGAAGAGATTTTTATGTATCCAGACTAATCAACATTTTCTCTTGCTCTTTCTTCCTACTTTTGAGAGGGAAAAGTTAAGTGTATATTTACAAATTGTTTTGTGATCTCCTTTTATTACATAATACTCTATAGTAAACATTTTCCCAAGACAGTTTTTAGTCAATCCAAAGTGTTGTCTATAGATGTTCCATAATTCATTACCCACCAATCAAATTTTGATGACTATTTAGACTATTGTCAGTATTTATGGTTATACATAATATTACAATAGATATCTTCATATATAAATTATTTGTTCAGGCTCAGTGCCCGTAGCACAATGGTTACAACACCAGCCACATACATCGAGGGTGGTGGGTTTGAACTCAGCCCAGCTAAACAACAATGACAATTGCAACAACAAAAAAAATAGCCAGGTGTTGTGGCAGGCGCCTATAGTTCCAGCTACTTAGGAAGCTGAGGCAAAAGAATAGCTTAAGCCCAAGAGTTTGAGGTTGCTGTGAGCTGTGATGCCACAGCACTCTACCCAGGGCAACAGTTTGAGACCCTCCCTCAAAATAAATAAATAAATAATAAAAATTAAAATAAATTATTTTTTCACATTACTAAGTCCATTGGCTAAATTCCTACATGGAGAATCATCAAATATAAGAAGTAAAAATCTCAGACAGTGCCTGTGGCTCAGTGAGTAGAGCACCAGCCCCATATACTGAGGGTGGTGGGTTCAAACCCAGCCCTGGCCAAACTGCAACAAAAAAACAGCCGGGCGTTGTGGGAGGCACCTATAGTCCTAGCTACTCGGGAGGCTGAGGCAATAGAATCGCCTAAGCCCAGGAGTTGGAAGTTGCTGTGAGCTGTGTGACACCACGGCACTCTACTGAAGGTGATAAAGTGAGACTTTGTCTCTACAAAAAAAAAAGTTAAAATCTCGTGGAATAAAGGGCCAACCTGCTTTCTGGAATGCTTACACTAATTTATACTTTTACCAGTATCTCTTATCACTTATCAAACATCTACTTAGTTTTCTTCTACTTTAAAATTTGTTTTTCTTTTCTATAAATAGATTGATTCTTGAACGTACTTAAGCTCCTTAAGGGCCATTTTACCCATTTATTAATATCTTTTATGGACAACTTTATGGTGTCCAATATGGTAGTTGGTGCTTTATAAGCAATGAACTATTTTTTTAAATATTTACCTTTGTCCAGCTACTTGTTAACACTTTTACTGATTTCTTACCTGTTTTATTTTATTTATTTTTGAGACAGAGTCTCACTCTGTCACTCTGGGGTTGAGTGCTGTGGCATCATCATAGCGCAAGGCAACCTCAAACTCTTGGACTCAAGCAATCCTCATATCTCAGCTTTCCCCAAGTAGCTGGGACTATAGGTGCGGGCCATAACACCCAGCTAATATTTCTATTTTTAGTAGAGACAGGGGTCTCACTCTTGCTTAGGCTAGTGAGCTCAAGCAATCCACACATCTTGGCCTTTCAGAGTGCTAGGATTATAGGTGTGAGTCACTGCACCCAGTCTCTTACCAAATATAAACCTTCTACAAGGGCTCAGTGAGTAGGACACCAGCCCCATATACCGAGGGTAGCGGGTTCAAACCCGCTAAGTCTACCCTTAGTAGACTGCTATGTTGTCTTCTCCATCATCTATGATTTATAGCTTAGGTAATGCCAGAACTTTCAGAACAATATGCTTAATATTAATGACAAAAAATAATATTAAAGATAATTGTAGGCAACCTTTTCTTCTGATTGTAACAAGAATAAACCTAGTATGTTACCTACTATTCAATATGGCTATTGATTTAAAATAGGTATCATAACAGGTAATATCTTTCTCTTTTCTGAAATTTTCTAATTTAAAAACGTGAGTTGAATTTCATCAAAAACTTTTTAGGCATATATTTAGATACTATTTTTTAATTTGACCTATTGAGTAAGCAATTATTATTAGATTTCCTGGTCCTAATTCATCTTTGCATTCCCAAGATGAATAAGCTTTATCATGATGGATCATGTTTATCTTATTCCTAACTCTCCACTTTCAGAAAATTGCCAAATCTAGCAGATTTTTCTATTCGTGCATCCATCTCATTGCTATTGCTTTAGTTCAGACCTTCTTTGCTTCTTAACTAGACTATAGTAATGGCTTTTAAATACCTCCCTCTCCTACTCCTCTCAATTACACATATAGTATATAATTGCATAAAATTTAAATAGAATCATTTGGGGAGAACTGACATCTTTATAAAACTGCATCTAAGAACAGGTGCAGTGGCTCACACCTGTAATCCCAGCACTTGGGAGGCCAAGGTGGGTGGATTGTCTGAGTTCACAGGTTTGAGACCAGCCTGAGCAAGAGGGAGCCCCCATCTCTAAAAATAGCCAGGCATTGCGGCAGGCGGCTATAGTCCTAGCTATTCAGGAAGCTGAGACAGGAGAATCACTTGAGCATAAGAGTTTGAAGTTACTGTAAGCTGTGACACTACAGCACTCTACAGAGAGCGACAAGTGAAACTCTGTCTCAAAAAAAAAAAAAAAAAAAAAAACCGCATCTAACATTGAACATAGGTAGTCTCAATTTGTTTATAATTTATAATTTCTGCAAAAATGTCTTGCATATGCTTTCTTGTATTTATTTTTAATTACCTCATAATTCTTATTGCTACTATAAGTGGATCATGTTTTGTTTTAAATCAGTGGTTCTCAAAAAAATAAAAAATCAGTGGTTCTCAACCTGTGGGTCGTGACCCACAGGAACTGTATTAAAGGTGGCAGCATTAGGAAGGTTGAGAATCACCATTTTAAATTACTTTCTCTGTTTGTTGATAGTGCACAGAAAAGCAAATGATTTTATCATACATATTTTATAGCCAGTAGCCTTACTAAACTCTTTTCTTTTTTTCTTAAATAAAGACAGAGTCTCACTGTTGCCTCGGCTGGCCTCAAACTCTTGGGCTCAGTGATTCTCCTGCTTCAGCCTCCTAAGTAGTCGAACTACAGGTGCATGCCACCACATCTTAAACTCTCTTTTCATTTCTAACACCTTGGTAATTATAGGCAACCTTATTTTATCTGTGGTCAAAAAATGTTACCTGGGCTGGGTAGAATGGCTCACATCAGTAATGTTTACACTGTGGGAGGTTAAGGTGGGAGGATCTTTGATCTAAGAAATTCAGGACTAGCCTGAACAAGAGCAGACCCTATTTCTACCAGAAAAAGAAAAGAAAAGAAAAAATGAGTTGTGCCATATGCCTATAGTCCCAACTACTTGGGAGGCTGAGGCAGGAGGATCACTTGAGCCCAGGAGTTTAAAGTTACAGTGACCTATGATGATGCCTCTGCACTCTAGCCAAGGCAACAGAGCGAGACTTTGTCGTCCTCCCCCCAAAAAAAGCCCTGTCATCTGTAAGATAACAATTCACTGAAATTTATTAAGCCTTACTTTATGATCTAGTATGTAATACAATTTTTTAACTGCTTACATATGCCTGAAAAGAATATGAATTCTCTAATTGCTTGGTATATAATTCCAGAGATGACTATAAAATGAAGCTTGTTAATTATTCAAATGTTCTGTATCTTTACTAACATTATATCCGCTTGATCTACTAATAATTGAGAGATATGTTGCAATATCCTCCTATGATGATGGATTTCTGAATTTCCTCCTAATAAAAAATTAATTATACAAATTATACTGTATCTTTGAGGATGTTCAATTAGGTTCATACAAGTTAAGAATTGTTACATCTTCCTAGTAAACTGAATCTTTTATCATACATACTAAGCTTCTCTATTGCTAATAATGCATGTTTTCTTTAAGCTCATCATGTGTGATATTAATCGTTAGGCCAATTTTCTTTTCTTTTTCTTTTTTTTTTTTTTTTTTTTTTTTTTTTGAGACAGAGCCTCAAGCTGTCACCCTGGGTAGAGTGCTATGGCATCACAGCTCACAGCAACCTCCAACTCTTGGGCTCAAGCGAGTCTCTTGCCTCTGCCTCCCAAGTAGCTGGGACTACAGAAGCCCGCCACAATGTCTGGCTACTTTTTGGTTGCAGCCATTATTGTTGTTTGGCGGGTCCAGGCTGGATTCAACCCCGCCAGCTCAGGTGTATGTGGCTGGCGCCTTAGCCACTTGAGCCACAGGTGCTGAGCCAGGCCAACTTTCTTTTAATATTTGTATAGTACATCTTATTCCTTTGCATGATTTTAACCTCATGTAGATGTGTCTCTTACAAAAAGTATATTACTGAATTTTGTTTATGTCTAATCTAATATCTTTCTTAACTGGTGAGTTTATTCCATTAACACATATTGTAATTATTATATGTTTGGTCTTTCCACCATTTTACTCTTCAATTTCTACTAATTCCACTTTTTGTTATATTTCAATCCCTTTTCTGGATTGAATGTGTATTTGTCCCTTTTCTCTGCTTGCTTGGAATTTATACACTATTCTTTGAATTACTTTTAAAATTTTATTTATTTATTTTTTTGCAGTTTTTTTTGGCCGGGGCTGGGTTTGAACCCGCCACCTCCAGCATATGGGGCTGGCGCCCTACTCCTTTGAGCCACAGGCGCCACCCCTTAAAATTTTCTATGTACACTAACCTTAGCAAAGTCTAAGATTAATCAATATCTTAACAACCTTGCCCTGAAATTTAACAAAAACACCAACCTAGAATGCTTCAACTCTAGAATTCCCCTTAGTCCTGACTTACATGCTCTTAGCATATATTTTAGTTCTATCGTTTTTTTCAAATACTCCCTAAATATAATTGTTTTATACAGAACATTTTATTTATTGGTTTCTGCATCTTTTGTCATCCCATCCTTCTTGAATCTCATAGTTTCTTAATTCATTTTCCTTTTCCTGAAATATATCCTGTAGAAGTTCCTTTACTGTGAGGCCAGGCACAGTGGCTCACACTTGTAATCCTAATGCTCTGGGAGGCCGAGGAGGGTGGATTGCTTGAGCTCATGAGTTCAAGACCAGTCTGAGCAAGAGCAAGACCCCATCTCTACCACAGACAGAAAACAAACAAACAAACAAAAAATTGAGGCAAGAGAATCGCTTTACCCCAAGAATCAGAGGTTGCTGCGAGCTATAATGACACCACAGCACCCTACACAGGCAATAGCTTGAGATTCTGTCTCAAAAAAAAGAAAAAAAGAAGTTCCTTGACTGTGGATAAATTCTCTCAGTTTCTGTTAGTCTATAAAAGTCTTTATTCCACCTTTATTCTTTAACAATTTTTTTTCTGGCTCAGCGCCCATAGCACAGTGGTTATGGCACAGGCCACATGCACGGAGGCTGGTGGTCTGTACCCAGCCCAGTCCAGCTAAACAACAATGACAACTTCAACAACAACAACAAAAATAGCCAGGCGTTGTGGCAGGTGCCTGTAGTCCCAGCTACTTGGGAGGCTGAGGCAAGAGAATCACTTAAGCCCAAGAACTTGAGGCTGCTGTGAGCTGTAATATCACAACACTCTACTGAGGGCAACAGTGAGACTCTGTCTCAAAAAAAAAAAAAAAAAAGATTAAAAAAAAAAGACTTTTTTTTTTTTTGAGTACACAATTCCAGGTTGCCAGTTGTTTTCTTTCAACATTTAGAAAATATTATTCTGCTGTCTTTTGGCCTTTGCTGTTACTATTGAGAAGTATGTTATCTTCTCTTTGACTTTAGTGATCTACAGTTCCGTCATAATTTATTTAGGTATGGATTTCTTTTAATTTATTCTGCTTTAATCTTTTCCCTCTTAATATGTTGCTTCTGCCTCAATCCAAGCCCTGCTAATTTCTCCATAAGGACATCTATATTGCTACTTCTCTTCCTCATGCCCCATCCATACCTGGAATTTGCTAGGCTTTCGCTTGCCTTGGGGATTTTGCTCTTGTTCTTTTTCTTTCTTAGAATAAAAGGTGGAGGGAGCCTTCCCCTCACTCTTAGCCTACAAACTCCCACTCCTTTAGATCTCAGTTATATCAATTCCCTAGACAGGCTTTTCTTGACCTTGCTCTCTCCCAGTCTAAACTGCCATAGTATTTTACAGAGCATCACGGTCCCCTGTTCAATCTTTATGCCCCTTTCTCGTTGCTCAATGAGAATACGGAAGCAATTATACCTGTATATGCTGTTCATTAATGTCTGTAAACTCTCCTGGAGCAGTAACCACACTACTCTACATTCAGAGCCTAGTACAGTGCTTGGCGCCCAGTGGGCTTATTCAATTTTTGTTGAATAAACAAATGACCAAATGAAAAACCAACTCGTTTTACACAGCATATAACAGGGCTTCTAGATCTGGGTCCGTACCCTATTCCTACCACATACATTCTACTTGAAGATATGCTCTCTTGTGCCTCTGTGACTTTATTCACTTTTCCTAAACTGCTACTCCTTTAGCCTGCAAACTCCTCATTTGGCAAAGAAACCTCCGTGAAACCTTCCTTTATGAAATTTGCCCGCCCGGGGGCAGTGCTGCCCTCCCATTTCTGCAGCCCCAACATCCCCATCGCACCCTCACCTTAGTGTACTCTAATGGCTGCCATCTCTCTCCTGTGCAGACAGAGGCCCTAGAATCTAGTGCAGCTCATATACTGGGCATTCAAAGAAAGCCCAAGGATGAGGAGACGGGCAAGGCCACACAGAGTGGAATAACTACCAGGATCTGAGGAGACAAGAAGGAATGAGGTCACAAGAATAAGGATTAGCCTCATCCAAGTGAACATGGGCCATCTTTCAGAAGAAGAATAAAAATGAGTGAGGTGGAGGAGATGAAAACAAGTAAATTGTGGAGGAAAAGAGGAAGCTGATGAGGTAGTTTTGTATTCTCAGTAAAATGTGAGCAAACTGTTCTTTTGAGAGGAGAACAACCACAATGCTCAGCACATAAGCCCTAACAACATCTGACTGCTGCTAATGAATAAAAGGTTCCTTAAACAAATTCCTTACCAGTCATGCTTTAACCAAACCAAAGATGCATCAGTAAATTTAGCTCCACTATCCCAGCTCTCTGTTTTCAGAGGAAATATCTGATCTAAGTGGTTCCACATTATTAAGTCAGGCACTTCACGTTAAATCATTTTCAGGGAATCAATGATTTAAAATACCATACATGAAAGCATACAAAAAAGTTAAGCATTTGTATTTTTATTACAACATGTATCTTATCACAACATGTCTCTTTTCACAAAAAGAAACATAAAAGATCGAATGGTCTTTAAAAACATGGCCACGTCTTACATACTTCTCTATCAATTTGCACAGCCTTGCAAAATACCATGAACAAAGGAGGCATTCAAATCGGGTTGGTTTTTTGGGTTTGTTTGTTTTTTTTGAGACCGAGTCTCACTCTGTCACCCTCGGTAGAGTGCTGTGGCGTCACAGCTCACAACAACTCTTGGGCTTAAGCGATTCTCTTGCCTCAGCCTCCCGCGTAGTCCGCTACAACACCCACCACAATGCCTGGCTATTTTGTGTTGCAGGTGCCACTGCTGTTTTAGCTGGCCAGGGCAGGGTTTGAACCTGCCATCCCCACTATATGGGGCCAGTACCCTACCCAGTGAGCCACAGGTGCCACCCTCAAATCGATTTTAAATTAAATAAGAGGTGAATAAGTCTCTTAGATATTGTAGATTTAGAATGGGAAATTTATAAATCTTTTTGAAATAACACAAACATGGCTTTTCTCATGGAGAAAAATAAGCAATAGAAAAGAAAAACTGGAGAAGTAAGAAAGATTACTCAGTGGATTCACCTTTTAACTTATAAAACCTTGACAACAGGAAGTGCACAAAATATGTAAGGGCTGGATTTGTGGAAAAATAAAGGATGTGTATTTACCTTATGAGACCTTATCCTTTCTTTCTTTCTTTCTTTTTCTTGAGACAGAGTCTCAAGCTGTTGCCCTGGGTAGAGTGCTGTGGCCATAGTTCTCAGCAACCTCCAACTATTAGGCTCAAGCAATCCTCCTGCCTCAGTTTTTTTTTTCTATTTTTAGTAGAGACAGTGTCTCCTTTTCTGCTCAGGGTGGTCTCGAACTCGTGAGCTCAAGGTATCCACCTGCCTCAGCCTCCCAGAGTGCTAGGATTACAGGAATGAGCCACTGCGCCCAGCCAGAGACCTTATCCTTTCATTAGTGTGGGGACAAATTATATCTGAGTACTATCTTCAAAAGACATTGACTTTCTATAGCTCTTATTTTCTTGCAATCTTAAACCTATTATTCTCTTTACTTGAAGACCTATAGAACTAAGGGGCTAATCTTGAAAGCAAAAGGTAAATATACTCAATGGATGCACTCAAGGCAATGCTTTTTATCATCCATTCCCAAGGACGGGAGTCAACAAGAACAGAATAATCAAACTTGGCATCAGTGCCATATGTATGTTAAGACAGAACTAAAGCCCTAAATTAGGAAATTCACTATTGTGTTTAATAAAATATTATAATCTCGGGTGGCACCTGTGGCTCAGTGAGTAGGGCGCTGGCCCCATGTACTGAGGGTGGCAGGTTCAAACCTGGCCCCGGTCAAACTACAACAACAAAATTGTAATCTCATGTAATTTTCCATATGGCTTTATGTTAACTGCTTATCTATAGGCTAGCACAGATCTCAGTTTTACAACAGTGAAGTTTAAATTGCATGACAGTATCTATGTTATACAGATTTTATAAAGATTAATGGAGACAATATAACCTAAGCACAGTGCCAGACAAGAGTAAGTGCTAAGCAAAAATAAGTTATAATTTTCCTGCGAAACTATGCAATCTAACAACAATAGTGCCAATAATATCACCAACAAAAATTAAATGAATTGCAACTCAGAGAATATGGAAACAAATACAACAGAAGTCAGGCTGAGTGGCCATGATGCCCTCCAAAATTATACAGTTAATCAAGGAAATAAAAACCATGACTTTAATATATTTTAAAAGTGAGTCAGTACAAAAGAAGGAAAAACAGCTCTATCCACAATAGCCAAAATGTCCATCAAATGATGAATGAATCAAGAGAATGTAGTATCTCCACACAATGGACTATTGTTCAGCCACAAAAAGGAATGAAGTACTGACACATGATACAGCATGAATAAACCTTGAAAACACGTTAAGTGAAAAAAAGCCAGACACAAAATGCCATATATGATTCCATTTATAGGAAATATCCAGAACAGATAAATCCATAAAGATGGAGATTATTGTTTGCCAGAGACTGGGGACACAGGGATATGGAGCATAACTGCATTTAATTGGTACAGGATTTCCTTTGGGGTGATAAAAATGTTCCAGAACTAGACAGTGATAATTGTTACATAATATTAACATACTAAATGCCATTTAATTATAAACTTTAAAATGGTTAAAATGATGAATCTCATGTTATATAAATTTTACCATTCTAAAACGAAGTGGGTCGGAGTTTTCCATTTTACTCTAGGAATAAGAATTGCAGCATCAGAATAGTCGTCCTATCCAACCTGAGTACATACACACTGAAGACCTTACTATGGCATAGGGATTGTGGGCATGGCTTTGCTATCTGTACGTTCCTTACCCAAATTACTTCAGCCCTCTGAACTTCCCTGGCCTATAAAATAGGTATAACAACAGTATCTATCTTCTTTTTAAGACTGAATGGAGATAACACAATCTAAGTACAATGCAAGGCAGGAGTGACAGCCAAAAGCTAATTATAATTTCCCTGGAAACTACTCAATCTTAAATGTTAGAAATAAAATATTACTGGGCAGCACCTGTGGCTCAGTGAGTAGGGCGCCAGCCCTATATACCAAGGGTGGCAGGTTCGAATCCAGTCTCTGCCAAACCTTGACAAAAAAATAGCCGGGCATTGTGGCGGGCACCTGTAGTCCCAGCTACTCGGAGGCTGAGGCAAGAGAATCGCCTAAGCCCAAGAGCTGGAGGTTGCTGTGAGCTGTGACACCACAGCACCCTACCGAGGGCAACACAGTGTGACTCTGTCTCAAAAAAAAAAGAAAGAAAGAAAGAAAGAAAGAAAATATTACTTAGACCAGAGGTTCTCACAGTATGGTCTATGGATCTCTGGAGGTCCCTGATACTTTTTTAGGGGGTCCAGGAGGTCAGAACTATTTTTATAGTAGTCACGAGGCCACACCTGTCATCTCAGCACTTGAGCCCAGGAATTTGAGGCTGCAGTAAGCCATGATTATACCACTGCACTCTAGCAAGGGTTAACGGAGTGTGACCCCATCTCTCAAAAAAATTATATGACATTATTTGCCTTTTTCACTGCAATGACATTTGACATTTGATGGTACAAAGGCAACCGTAGGTAAAAACTGCTGGCATCTTAGTATGAATTACAGCAATGCATCAAATGGTACTAAGAACAGTGTATTTTTCACTATATGTGTACAATCTTTTTTGAGATTTCTATTTACATTTTTTATTATTAAATCATTGCTGTGTATATTAATGCAATCATGGGGTACAATGTGCTGGTTTTATATACAATTCACATGTACAATTTTTTTTAAAGGTCAGTTTCATTTATCATTGATAAAGCTGTAAAAATGATAAATTTTATTAAATTTCTGCCCTTGAGTGCACATCTTTCTAATATCCTGTGTGGAATGAAACTGCTGGTATATAAAGTACTTGGTTTATATACCTGTACAGATGGCTGTCTGACTTGTGAGCTGAACTAGTCATGGTTCATAGAATACCATTTTTGAAGGAACAACCAACAAATTATTCAGACTTGGCTATTTGGCAGACATTTTCTTAAAAAAGAATTTCATATAAAACAACTGTCAAAATTTTTTGCTAATAATAAAATTCAAGCTGGGCGGCGCCTGTGTCTCAAAGGAGTAGAACACCGGCCCCATATGCCAGAGGTGGTGGGTTCAAACCCAGCCCTGGCCATAAAACTGCAAAATAAATAAATAAATAAATATTTTTAAAAAATAAAATAAAATAAAATAAAAATAAAATTCAAGCTTTCAAGTGAAAATCAAGAGTTTTGGGAAACATGTACGTGTATCTGCCACCATGAGCTTGACGGCTTCCCAATGCTTAAAGATTATGAAGAAATTGGTAATGATACTAACATATTTTCAATACTGCAAAAATTAAATCTGTCAACATTTGGAAGATCTGCATAACTTAGTGAACCAGTATTTTCTAAATGACTGATGTTATGAGTTAACTGTATGAGTTAAAGATCCAACCAAAATGCAAGACAGAGCAATAGGCTTTAAGTAACAGAATACAACATGATCACTGGTAAGATTTCAGATACCACACTGCAACTAACCATTAAGAAACTATGACTTGTCAAGTTTTATAGTAGTATGACACATCCACAATTATCTTGAAAGGCCATTAATGTACTCTTCGCTTTCCCAACTGTATATCTGCACCATTAGGCTAGATTTTTCTTATATATTAATACTTTAATCAAAATAACATAATACAATAGATTGAATGCAGATATGAGAACTGAGCTATCTTCTATTAAAGAGATTTACAGCTGGACATGGCAGCTCCTGCCTGTAATCCTAGCACTCTAAAAGGCCAAGGCGGGTAGACTGCTTGACTTCAGGAGTTCGAGACCAGCCTGAGCAAGAGTGAGACCCCATCTCTACTAAAAACAGAAAAAATTAGCCAGGAGTTGCAGTGGGGAACTATAGTCCTAGCTACTTAGGAGGGTGAGGCAAGAGGTACTCCTGAGCCCAAGAGTTGGAGGTTGCTGTGAGTTGTGATGCCATGGCACTCTACTGAGGGCAACATAGTGAGACTCTACCTCAAAAAAAAAAAAAAAATTTTTTTTTCAGGGCATACCAGTCTGCTGAGGCGTATCAGTTGAAGATCACTGACAATGCATTGAATTTTGTCCATGTTTGTTGGCTCATAACTACCATATCCCTATTAACAGTCTTTTTCATAACTTTAGGTTACGCCTAAGAGCAGGTCTCAGGAAACAATCTCTTTGACCTTCATCCTGCCCTCCTTTCACCTACCATAAAGCAGGACTCTAATCTCCCCTCCCCTTGCTTTTCTGATTGTAGGTCACAAAATTCTCATTCCAAAGAGGATCCTGCCCTATACCCTGGAGGCTAATTATATTTACTTTGTTGTTGTTGTTCTTTTGGGACAGTGTCTCACCTCATCATCCAGGCTACCACAGTGGCATCATTATCGCACACTGCAACTTCAAACTCCTGGGCTCATCCTCCTGCCTCGGCCTCCTGAGAAGGTAGGACTATAAGTGCATGCCACCATACCCAGCTAATTTATCTTTTGTTTATAGAGGGACTCAATTGGTTGTCCAGGCAGGTCTCAAGCTATCCTCCTATCTTGGCCTCCCAAAGTGCTAGGTTTACAAGCATGAGCCACTGCAGCTGGGGCTAATTACATTTCAACACTGTTTTCCATAAAAACCTAAGAGGACTGGATTCAGAAAGCAGAACACATGGAAGTTCCTAGAGGGTGGTGTGCGCAGGGAGGGCATGGAATCCCTGCACACTGTCCCTATACCTTACCCTCCACAGCTCTTCATTTGTATCATTTGTAATATCCTTTATTAGTCAATAAACTTAAGTAATTGTTTCCCTGAGTTCTGTAAGTAGCTCCAGCAACTTAACTGAACCCAAAGAGAGATTGATGGAAGTCCCAACTCGAAGCTGGCTGGTCAGCCTGGACACGCTACTGGTGCCTGAAAGGGGAGGTAGTCTTGGGGGCTGAGCTCTCACCTGGTGGAATCTGACACTATCTCCAAGTAGACAGTGTCAGAATTGCATTAGTGGAGACCCAATGGGTGCTCACTGCCGAGATGACTTCTTGCTTGCTGGTGGGGAGAAATCCCCACATATTTTGGGATCACACCAGTCTTCTGTTTCGACTGTCACAGTGTGAGAGCAAACACAGTTTGTGCTTTTTCAAAACACCCAAACATAGTACATAGCAGTTCTACCATGTATGAAGGCATTTGGATGGTCACGACTTAGAACACAAAGTGAATGATCCATACCAGATATCCAACTCTAAACTGGAAGAAATGTTTCAGAATGTCCCAGTCTATGATCTCCTGGAAAGTAACAATGTGTCCCTAGTTTCAAAGGTAGGGTCTTTAGTGTGCTCTTTAGGCACATGCCAGGTAGTTAAGAAAAGAAAAATCTGGCACAGAACACTCAAAAAAATAGGTCCTATACCATTCCAAAGCAATTTTCCTTCCTTCCCTTCAAAATTCACTTCCAATGAATTGAGGGAAGACATAATTGAGAATATCACTTCAAATTAAGAGAAACCTAAGGAGAGATCCTGTATGAAATCAAATAGATTTGGAAACTCGGATTTTCCCTATAGGGCTTCTAGTTCAATCTGAGCTCAGTGGCTTACACCTGTAATCCTAGCATTTTAGGAGACTGAGGTAGGAGGATTCCTTGACCTCAGGAGTTCAAGACCACTCTGAGCAAGAGCAAGATCCCAACTCTACTAAAAAGAAAAAAAATTAGCCAAGTGTCCAGGCAGGCACCTATACACCTTAGCTACTCAGGAGGCTAAGGCAGGAAGATTGCTTGAACCCAGGAGGAGTTGGAGGTGTGGTAAGCTAAGGTGAGGCCATGGCACTCTAGCCTGGGCAACAGAGTGAGACTCTGTCTCAAAAAAACAAAAAAGCAGGGCAGGGTGCAGTGGCTCATACCTGTAATCCAAGGCCAAGGCAGGTGGATCATTTGACCTCAGGAGTAGGAGACCAGCCTAAGCAAAGGCGAGGACCTGTCTCTAAAAAATAATCAGGCATTGTGGCAGGCACCTTTAGTCCCAGCTATTTGGGAGACTGAGGCAAGAGGATCACTTAAGCCCAAAAGTTTGAGGCTGCTGTGAGCTATGATGCCACAGCACTCTATCAGGGGCAAAAGAGTAAGACTCTGTCTAAAAAAAAACTTCCAATTCAAGTTGTGCTTCTCTGCTCACCAAAGGTCTTAAGTGAACTGATAAATGACATTAACACTGGAAGGGCTCTGGATGCCTAAGCCAAGCTCAGAAATAGCCTGCACTGCAGAATGAGTATCTGCAGTAACAACAAAAATTAAAAAGAGGTCAGGTATGGTGGCTTATACCTGTAATCCCAGCACTTTGGAAGACTGAAGTGAGAGGACCCCTTGATCCCAGAAGTCCAAGCCTCCGGCCTAAGCAAATGAATAAGACCCTATCTCTTAAAATAATTAAAATTAAAAAGAGTGAACAGACCAGGAGCAATGCCTCGTGCCTGTAATCGTAGCACTTTGGGAGACCGAGATAGGAGGATTGCTTGAGCTTAGGAGTCTGAAACCAGACCAGGCAAAGAGAAGCCCTTTCTCTATTAAAAATAGAAAAAAATGGCAGGACATAGTAGTGGGTTCTTGCAGTCCCAATTACTCAGAAGCTAAGGTAGAATTGCTGAAGTCCAGGAGTTTGAGGTTGCTGTGAGCTGGGCTGGGATCATGGCTCTCTGACCCAGGTAACAGAGTGAGACTCGGTCTCAGGAAAAAAAAAGTAAAAATGTGCTAATGTTTTCATAATGTTACTATATGCAAATACTACTTTAAGCATTTTATACAGATTAATCTTAATAATCCTATGAAGCTAGTAAAGTTTTCATCTTCATTTTGCCCTAGAATTTATTGAACCTGCATTATATCACATTTGAAATTCCTAACCTAAAATAACAGCCTTTGTGCCTCTTATTCTGGAAAATAAAAAGGAAGCCCCAAGTTCCACAAAAACTAGATCATTGCTATCAATACATTATCCAAATAACTTAATAGTTATCAGATTCAAAGTCTGATATTTTTTTCTTCCACCAAATTCCTCTTTCAAGATATTAGCTTACTTTTTTTTTTTTTTTTTAATGAAGAAAGAATTGGGGTAAGGGGAAATCAACACACTCTTTACAATAATAAGATCTCAAAGAAAATGAATCAAAATAAACTGAATTTCCAGGGATTCTTTTAGGTACCTCTTAATTGAAACAAAGACGTATTCCAGAAATATACCTGTTGGAGCCGTCTTTCATGTGAACTTTGGCGTAAAGAACATCCACCATGCCAGGATCATCATTCATGTATTCTACCCCTGCCATCTCTACTTCGAGGGGCCTGCCTCCAGAAATGTCACTGCAAAGGAAAAAACACTAAGATTTTTATAATTGTTTAAGCTAAGAGGGCTATTTTATTTTGAAACATAGCTAATATACATAGTCAAATATTACACAAAGTAATTGTATTTTTTTAACATTATCTACCTGTTCTTCTAATTTCAAAATTAGCAAATGTTCAATGCAAAATAATTAGAAAACACTGAAAAGTATTTCCAATGTTGTATCATACTTATTCCAATATCTGTCTCTAATAGAGACAGCCAAGAGATGACAGTTGTGATTCACAAAGCCATTCACTATGTTAGCCTATCTTCATTATTTCTAAAAGTTATGAACAGCAATAGCATACTATATACTGTATAACACATAATACATACTATATAACAATAGTAGAGGTACATACTGATGTCACACCTTTAAAAGCAACTTGGAAATACTTTTCTTTTTTTTTTTTAGAGACAGAGTCTCACTTTATCACCTTTGGTAGAGTGCTGTGGTGTCACAGCTCACAGCAACCTCCATCTCCTGGGCTTAGGCGATTCTCTTGCCTCAGCCTCCCGAGTAGCTGGGACCACAGGTGCCCATCACAACGCTGGCTATTTTTTTGTTGCAGTTTGGCCAGGGCCAGGTTCAAACCCGCCACCCTCGGTATATGGGGCCAGCGCCCTACCCACTGAGCCAAAAGTGCCGCCCAACTTGGCAATATTTATAAGAAACCTTCGAGGATAGAAATGCTTTGCCCTAACAGGTCTATTTCTAGGAACCCATCCATAACTGGGTTATGGTAACCAACCATAATTGATATAGAGAAGTTCTTTACAAAAGAATTTCAACCAATAAATGCAGAAGAAACAACAAAATTAGAATATCACCATTTTGCAACCCCTGATAAAACAATGAATCTCCAAAATGATCACTAATGACTGCTAAAACAAGCAAAAATGTGGGGCAAATACAGAGACCTCTCTAAGGCAAGCTCTATAAACAAAGGAACATGGTGACCACCCCTGAACCCTTGGTCAAGTTTAACATCACACAAAAACACAAACAACTGGACAGGACACAATGCCTTCTGATATGACACAGAAAGAATATACTCTCCTGTAACCTAATTGTTTGTACCTTCATATTAACCTGAAATTAAAAAGAATATAGTCAAATATAGTCATATGGTCATAATAAGAATAATTTCTGCACAGTTTTAAATGAGGCATTGTTTGGAGTAGCAAAAGATTGGCAACAGACTATGAGTCCCATAACATAGTGCTGATTGATAAATTGCAAAATTATGAGCAATAAATTTAGTTGTACAAATATAAAATCCCTGGAAGGAGAAAAAGGAAATGGTAACAATGGTTGCCTCTGGAGAAGAGAACAGGTGGCTGATGAAGAGCAGGGTGAGGAAACTCTTCTTTGCATATCCTTTGTACCTTTAAAATTCTGAACCATGTAAATGTATATCCATTAACAAGTTAAAAATGTTAAAAATATACAAAAGGAGCCAAACACAAACATGTATATAATGAATGATTCCATAAATAAGACAGTAAAAAATAAGCAAGCCTAATCTATAGTAATAAAAATCAGAACAGTGGTTGCTTCTGGGAGAAGTTAATTTTCTGGAAAAGGGCATGAGGGAACTACATAGGATGAAGCAATATCCCATATCTTGATCTGGGTGAGGCCATGGGTGTATACATTTTTCAAAAATCATCAGGCGGCGCGATGGCTCAAGGAGTGGGGTGCCGGCCCCATATACCAAAGGTGTTGGGTTCAAACCCAGCCCGGTCAAAAACAAACAAACAAACAAAAAAAAAAAACTCATCAACTACGCCTATAACCTCTGCATTTTATTATAAGCAAATTACATCTCAAAGAAAAAAAATACATATATGCACATAAAAAAGTGTGGGAGTACATACTCCAAAGTGCTAATGGTAATTATCTTTATATGGTAAGATTATAAGTGATATTTTATCTTTATTTATCTGTATCTTTTAGCTTTCCTAAAATTAACCTTCATTACTTTTACGTTAATTAAATCCTACCATCCTGTTTTCTTCCCAGACCCCTTAAACAGACCTGTACTGTAGCCTTATTGTGCCAGGCTGAAACCCAGCTAAAAATCAGGTCTTCGACTGGACCTGGTGGATCACCTGAGCTCACGAGTTGGAGACCAGCCTGAGCCAGAGCAAGACCCTGTCTCTAAAACTAGCCAGGTGTTGTGGCAGGTGCCTGTAGTCCCCGCTACTCAGGAGGCTGAGGCAAGAGAACCCCTTGAGCCCAAGAGTTTGAGGTTGCTATTTACTGTGAAATCATTGCACTTTACTGAGGGTAACATGGTGAGACTCTGTCTCAAAAAAATAAAAATAAAAAATAAAAAAATCAGCTCTGTAGGCCCATGGGGCTAGGTACTCTCTCCGTCTTATACACTCCTATATCCTCAACACCTGATATGATGCAAAATAAATGTTCAATTAAACAGATGTTCTACTATATAAGGGGGAGACTGTTCTGAATAATTGTGAAAACAGTCCATAGTCACACACCTCTACTGCCACTAAATATTATAAAAATGTGGTACTAGCTCAAAGACAAGAGGATTTTTGGATACATCAAAAGACAATTCTATTTTTACCACTGAGTTTAAGCCACCCAAAAATAAATAAATAAAAACAAAAATTAGAAAGAGAGGGTGGGTCCTGTGGCTCAATGAGCAGGGCACCTGCCCCATATACCAAGGTTGGCAGGTCCGAACCTAACCCTGGCCAAACTGCAACAAAAAAATAGCCAGGCAGTGTGGCAGGTGCCTGGAGTCCCAGCTACTTGGGAGGCTGAGGTAAGAGAATCACCTAAGCCTAAGAGCTGGAGGTTGCTGTGAGCTGTGACACCATAGCACTTTACTGAGGGCAACAAAATGAGACTCTGTCTCTAAAAAAAATAATAAATAAAAATAAAAATCAGCCAGCCATGGTGGCATACACTTGTAGTCCTAGCTACTTGGAAGGCTGAGACAGGAGAATCACTTAAGCCCACGAGTTCAAGGCTACAGTGAGCTCTGATTGCTCCACTGCACTCCTGCCTGGGTAACGGAGTTTAAGGCCCTATCTCAAAAGGGAAATAAAAGAAAGATAGATTATAGCCCTGATCATAAGCTTCCCTGCCACCTCTAATAACAAGGGAGACATTTCAAAACGTAAGCCAAATTCTGAAATGTTATCTGAGGCCTGTAGCTTCAACCAATAGATAATATATCTCCATTCCAAATATCAGCCAAAGAATTCAATAATGAAAGACTGCTATCAAACTCTATCAAACTGCAATCAAGAAAACTTACTTAGAAAAAAATTTTATACTAACCACACATAGCCCAATGTTTTAAAAGCTTTAAATCCTGCATAGTTAGATCACAGAAGCATCATAAATTTCTCACCAAAATGTTTTTACTGGGTTATACTTAATGTTATAGTCTCAATTTCTAGGGGTCAATACAAGAAAGAACCATGTGGCCCATGATTTTATCTTCTGCAGAATTCCTGGGAAAGACACCTGCTAATCATCATTCTGGATTCTTTAAGATTTAAATGACAAATTTTTTATTGACTGAGAACCAAAAAGGTTTCTCTTCTGAAAAATTATTATACTGGTTTTTATTAGGTAAGAACTACAATAATTTGGTGTGTTTCTTTTGGAATTTACTTCAATTACTCTAGGATCAGAAAACAGCACCAAATTTTTTTTTTTTTATTAATTAATTTTTTTTTTTTATTATAGATAAAAATATGCACCATAGATGTGGCCCAACCCATCACCCTCCCTCTACCCAAACCTCCCCCCTCCCTTCCCCTTCCTTGGTCCTTTCCTCACAGTCTTGTGGTATAGTTGGGTTATAGCCTTCATGTGAAAGCTATAGTTTAGCTTCATAGTAGGGCTGAGTACATTGGATACTTTTTCTTCCATTCCTGGGATACTTTGCTAAGGAGAATATGTTCCATCCATCCATGTAAACATGAACGAGGTAAAGTCTCCATCTTTCTTTAAGGTTGCATAGTATTCCATGGTATACATGTACCACAATTTGCTAGTCCATTCGTGGGTCGATGGGCACTTGGGCATCTTCCATGACTTAGCAATTATGAATTGGCCTGAAGACAGACACAAAATCTACAAACACATGAAAAAAAGCTCATCATCCTTTTTTTTAGTATCTTGAGATTATTCTCCTTTTTGTCTTTGTCAATTTCCAAAGGAAGCAGTGGTCCCAGTGTTGCTATGGGTAAGCTCTGAAGTCAGATTGTTCCTCCTTCT